>CAOLHI010004584.1:0-108047 GCA_948474755.1 Ctenosaura bakeri
GCCTGTCTTAATCTGTGAAATATTAGAGTGGATGCCATAGGATGTAGCCACAATGGTTAAAGTGGAATAATAACACTGTTGCTTCAGGCAGCAAACTGGAAAGTGCCAGCAAGAGACTGGAGGAGAGAGTTGTGCTCCATTTGCACCTTAAGGTTTTTTAAAAACTTTTTTTTTTGTTTACAGTCAAAAGTATTCTCAGTTACATACAATAATGTTCCAAGGGTTATAACAAAAGAAAAAATATTAGTCATATGTTTCTATAAAAGCTGACCAAGTGTCCAAATGTAAGTCCATTTGTATAAATTTCACCTATACAGTCAACCCTCCACATCTGCAGGTTGAACTTTTATGGATTTCATTATTGGCGAGTTTCTCCAACCCCCATCCTCCCCAAGTACTTCTTTTCCAGGCAAATCTTCCCTCTTGGCAGCTCTAATCAGGCTGTGCATCCCTCAAAAATCCTGCTCTGGTCCTCCTCCTCCTCCTCCTCCTCCAGCAGCCACTGCCTGGCCAGCTAGGTAGGTCAAATTGCACTTAGTGAGATAAAATTTGCCACACAGTTCTAACTGCTGAAATTGTTGGCACAACACTGCCTTTGTTTTTTAATAAAATGAGAACCAAGTGCTGTCCACTTAAACAGAGATGCCAGAAATGAAGATTCCAAGGCGGGCCATGGTGGATTACTTACTTTAAGCAGATATGTCAAAAAATTAATACAAGATAACAGATATGCCTGAGGGTATGTAAGAAGATCTGGAAGGCTGAATCATCTGTCTTTGCTTGGAATTTGCACCCCTTTTCATTGAAATTCTAAAAAGAGATGAGCCTCCCTGATCTCTTAAGCAATGCATTTAGTTTTTGAAAATACAGTCAGCCCTCCACATTTGCATGTTTCACTTTTGCGGATTTGATTATTCATGGATTATTTGCTGCTACCTCTGCTACCTCCCTCTGCCATTTTTAATAGAGACTGCAAGCTTTGTGAGACTGAGAAACTGTGAACAAGGCTTGCAAGTCCCTATTAAAAATGGTGTGGGGAAGCAGTTGAGGTGGCAGTAAGCCCCACCAGCCACCCACTTCTGCCTTGTGAAGGAACTCTGATACCACAAAGAAATGCATGGTGGGTTGAATATACTGATCATACTTTTTGTGTGTGTTAAATATGGCTTGGGAGGACCTAGAGTTATTCATGGTTTTTCCACTTCCTGTGCCCCTAACTTTAGCGAATGTGGAGGGATGACTATATTCATAAGGTATGACTAGAAGAATTCCACATATAACATAAATAATTTTAGGTAAAATATTCATTTTAATCACGTTTACCTTACCTCACAGACTCACCTTTAAGCCTGCCCATCTCTCTAAATCTTGTGAATATATTTTATCAGCTTTCTTATATTAAGTTCAAGCATCAGAGATAAGTCTCTAGGGATAATTATACCCAAATATGTAACAGAATTTGGGCAATATAAAAACTGGCCCCTAAGGCAGCTTGCTGGCATAAGGGTGGATGCTGTCCCCTCACCAGTGTTGAAGAAAAGTTCAAATCCTCATCTAGTGGGCATGAGACAAAAATGGTTCCTGTCTTGTTCTGTGCCTTAGCATTTCATCAGTGTAATGCGGGATTGTGGGAGTGCTGGTCTAGTGCTTTAAACGCACAAAATGTTAATTGTTATTATCAGAATGACCTTCTTTTTAATCTACAGCAATCTCACCATTTCATCTAAATCTTTTATTTATTTATTTATTTTAAACAGCATTTTAGAGTAGGCTGCAAGTTCCACACTCCTAGCTTTTTTTTATTTTGTGAGGGGGAGCTGCATTTCAGAAAAGGCTCTTGCCAGTTTCAGTCTTCTGACTTAAGACAGGGAGAAATGACAAAGCTCCACAACAAGGTATTGCCTCTGATCTCCACATCATGCCCTATGATCAGTAGAGGAAATTTCATCAAGAGGAAATTGCAGGAATATTGTTGAAAGTGGGGGGGGAAGAGCTGAAGTCAGAGTTTACTTTGCAGAATCACCTCTTGATAAATCTTTCCAGCTCTCTCAGAACCAGTAAGTTTACAGGTCCTCTGAGTAGCATGCAATCTTGAAATAAGTGCCAAATGGACTTGGCATACACATTCTTTACATCAGTTTCAAAGCATCCTGTTCTGACTTATGACCAGGTGGTCCATGACACTAACATAGACTTCCTTTACCCCAAATTTTAACAATGTCATCAGCAGGAAATCTCTCTATATTATGATGCACTCTTAATGCTAAAGCCTGTGGCAGTGAGTGGCCAATCAGTTGTGTGCAGAGAGGTGCTGGTGGCAGTACTGCTTAGAAAGAAATTTCGCTTGTTCCATGAACTGAATAGTTTGCCACTCGGATTTTTCTGACTGGGAATGTTGTCAGTCTGGGTAGCTTTAATCTGGGGCACACCCGAGAACAGGGAAGTAGGGATATAAGGACAACGACATGATAAGCAGGAAGAGTGCAGAGTAGGCAAACAATTAAGGAACAACAACCTTAAGGGAGGGAGGTATTGAATAAGCCCCTTTACTGGATCTGGACAGCATCCCACAGGGATCCTGGTAGACCCTCTTCTGGGAGGGGAGCATGACAGGAGCACTCCCCTCTGCATTGGTTGCCTGCCAGAATGGAAGAGGTGCAATGGCCATGCCTCTTCCTTCCTCAGTGCAGCCGGGCACTGTCCCAGGCTATGCTGGGGCAGGAAGCATGGCCATCACACTTCCTGATCCTCCGGAGCTCAGGTAAGTGTTGGAGGGTGGCAGGAGGGCTTCACGATCACCGGTAACTGATGGGTAAAACCCATCAATGATTTGCGGCGCAATCACACCACCTGGGGACAGGAGAACTACGACACATGGACAACATTGTGCATAAGCATCGTCTGGGTCCCATCCTTCTCCCATTCCCCTTGCAGGATGACAATGTACTGCAGAAAGGGCCCAACTCTTTGGGGAAGAGGGAAGGAAGCCACTGCCCTGAGTCTGCAAGATCTGGGCAGTGCTGTTGATGATCTCATTCATAGGGTTGCTATAAGTTGAGGTTGGCTTGAAGGCAACAAAGAAGGAAATAATCCATGGAGGTGCTATCTGAAGAACAGTAGAATTCTTAACAGGAGAAGGGACTGTCTGAGGAAAGAATGGTGTGACGTAGGCAGTTCAAGAGACAAAGTGATTCAGAGAAATAGCCTCTTGCCTTAAAAACAGAAAAGTGAGGGTAGAAAAGGGTGCTGGAGACATGACGCTGAAGAAAAGAAAAAGCAAGAAGAAAGGAGGACTGAGTAAAACTATAAATGGGGAATAAGAAGTAAGGGAAACTCCTTTGGTCCATGAGATGATTTTTCACAGTAAACTTCTTTAATATACTGACTGAAGAAGATGGGAACTGTAGCCCAGAGTGTCTGGAAGGCACCGGGTTGGGAAAGCCTGGCCTTGAGGATAAGCCTGAGAACTGGTGCCCAAGTTTGCTCTTTCCCTTTTTCTCCTTGTCCCATTTCCTTTTGTGTCGTGCCTGTTAAATTGTAACCTTGAGAACAGGCCCTGGCTTATTGCTTATATGTGTAAATCACTCTTGGAGCTTTCTTCAGCTGAAGAGTGGGATAAAAAGGCTTTAAGGATATATAAATAAATCCTGGCAAAGGAATTTTACCTGTTATAGTTTCTATTGTCTTTTCTACATAGTGACATTATGCACCAAAATGGGCAAGGAGGGTCAAAAAATGGTATGGGGAGGGGGTGAATTTCACATGAAGGGTTTGGGTTAGTACAGTTTAGAGGAAAATCAGGACACGGGTGATTGAGCCACATTGGAGTTTGGTCAAAATGGTATAGCCAGGCAACACAAGACAGCTAAAGTTATTAATGAGGAAGAACACACAAAACTGCTGTTTTAAGCAGAGAAATCCTGGTAGTTATGCTGTGAGTTTAAGAAAGGCAAAACTCTTCCCCCTCTTATCTTCTCCCTCCTGCTGTGAACACTGAGTGCAAACTACTTGTCCACTTTGAACTTAGCGTGTAGCAATTGAAGTAAACTAAAGATGAAAGGGGAAAGTGGGAGGAGGAGAGATAGACTGGGGCATTTTAAAAGCTGCTGAAAAAGTGGGAAGAAAAAGGATTAGTCAGGACTGTGCCCAAAAAATCAAGTCAGTTGGAATGTATGCTAATCAGGCTTTTAGAATTATTTCCATGTCCCTGCCAAGGGAGTCCTCTCAGAAGGATGAGCATGAGCATGAGCCCAGAGAACTGGGCTGCAGAGAAGTGGGAAGCACCTGACTGTGCTTGCCCAAGGTGACATCCCTGGATAGGTACAACTCAGCTCTGGAGGCAAAAGAGGAGGCTGGAATCTTCCTAATCTGTGTGAACAACAGGGATTGAAGGCCCAGACTTGGCCTGAGGCAACCAGCTGGAGTTCTTGGCTACAAGATTCCTTGAGAGTCAGGGTTTTCCTCAGGTGTAGGAAATGTCTGCAGCTGAACTCTGGGATGGGCCTCAAAAACTCAGGAATGTAAGCTTCAGTGTTAGGCCTGTAGGACTAGTGGACAAAGGCCCTTTCCACACGTGGGTGGAGAAACAGGGTAAGCCATGCTGAAATGAAGCTTACCTCAGTCTGTCGCCGCGTGAAGCAGCGCGTTTCGCTGCTCCACACTCGTCGGTGTCCGGTGGCGCCCAAAATGGCGGCTGATGACTGGCAGAGGCTCTCCACCAACTGGAGAAGCTCGCCAGCCGGAAATCCCGCCCCCGGCAGATCTGCAGGCATGCCCTTGCGCGCGCCTGCAAATCCACACCGGGCGCTGCGATGCAGCTGCACGTGGCTACACGCCCCGTGCCTTTTGAAAACCACATACAAAGTGGTTTTTAAAAAGCACGCGGTGGCGCCACTTCCGGGCGCCCTAGCGCAGATTGGGGAGTGGAATTACTCTAAAGTAATCCACCCCAATCCACGTTACTGTGTAGACTACCTCCCACGGAGGTCACGCTATCACGTGTTATTTCCCTGTGTGGAAAGGGCCACAATGGCCATTTCTGCACTACACTGTTCTAGTGCTATTATTCTACTTTTAACATCCTGTGGAATGCTGTGCTTTGCAGTTTAGGAAGAGGCATTTAGAATTCTCAGCCAGAGAGCTCTTTGGCCTCAGGAAACTACAAACCCCAGAATTCCACAGGATGTTGACAGTGGAATAATAGCACTATAACACTGGAGTGCAGAAATGGCCAATGCCTGTTCTGAATATCAGACACTCCTGCAAACCATGTCTCTGCTGTAACTATTGTGCTCTTCTTATGCCTTGACTTTAGACTTCCTGACCTTGTCTTGGTATTTACTCCTGACTTGTCCTCTGGAACAACATGGCTATTTGATCTTGACTTAAACACTGACCCTGCTGTTAGCTTTCTCATCTGAAAGGTCTACAACTGTGCTTTTTTTCTTTGGCATTGCCTCTTGTACTGGACTGTAAGCTTTACTGGTGGGACCCATGTACCTAAGAATAGGACAGTTATATGCTAGCTATGATAGTAACTGACCAGATCCATTGCGCTACTACCATATTACCATTTCCCCAAATAACAAATTCTTGATAAAGAGTTTTATGTGGCCCTGAATTTATACATCATTATTAGAAAGAGACAAAAGCTAACAGCCACCAAACCTTGGCTCAATTATCAGCTTGGGTCTCCTGCATCTTCTTTTCTAAGGCTACTTCAGGAATATTTGACTTACAAGCCAAAACTAATAACAAAGCAGATTTCATCATATAATATGGGGGGCTTTTACTGTTCTTTCAGGATTCTTTCTGGAAAGGAGTACTGGCTAGAAATGTAAAGATTACATTCTCAAACTGAAAGTCAGCATCTAATGTGAAAATTACTTGGAGTCCCTCTGATTTCTCAGTGATTTCAGTGGGACTTGCTTCCAAGAAAACTACATTTAGGACTGCAGCTTTAGACTGTCAAAGAATTATGCAATATTGCTGGACCTGAAATGGGGTTCAAACCTTGTTCCTATGAAGCGATGACTGTAAGATTAATTAGGTTGGTGGAAATTTACTCACATGGAAAGAAAACACTCGAGTGATATGAAGGCGTGTGTGTTCCTGTTTCTCCAAGATGCCAAATAGGGATGTTGCCATGGAGACAGACGAGGAGTGATATGCACAAGTTAGTTAGTGGAGGTAACCCTGTATAGTTAGCCCCTGAATAGTGCTGGCTGAATATCAATTTATGTGGGATGCCACAGTGCAGCAAGCTGAAGACAGACACATCCTGGGGAATACAGTTGTCTTGGGCCTCCAAAACATGCAGGACCATGGTAGAGAGCCACAAAATACCCTCTGCTCATTATGCTCACCAGGCCAATGTCATTGTATCCCATGCCACTTTCTGCAACTGGGCAACCTTCCTCCATGACTTGAAATACTTTGTTTCAGTCATTCTGTATTTGCATCCTAAAGATATGAGATCATTAAATATATCTGAGTAGGTGAACAGTGTGGAATTTTCTCTGCTGTTCCCTCCCCATCTCTCCCCAGGTAGGCTGCTCTGGGGGAGAAGTTTTAGTGGGTGTCAGGGAGTGAAGAAAATGCTCAAATCTGAGATGCTTCTTCACATTACAAAATTAGCTTTGCATTGACCTGGCACAAGGCCTGATTCTGTGAAAGGTAGCTTCTGCAGGGTCATTCTAACTGTCTGTGTTCAATAATCACAAAGTCTGTTCTCTTGCTACCTGTCCAGAACTTAGAAAAGTTGCTTTTTTGGACTATAGCTCCCAGAATCTCACAGCCTCTAAAAATTCAGTTTCCCAAGCTTTGCCTGTCACTTAGGTGTCTTTGCTTCTGATTGCAAAATTATTGAGTTGCCATGACTCATGTGGGGAACTGGATCTTATGACCATATGGTGATGCTTTATGCTGAATCAAATGTTAGCTGGTGGCTCTGTGTCAGTGGTGGTAAATCAGCCAGGGTGCGGGGGATGGTACTTGAGTCTTTCTGTATGCAAAGCATGCCTCTGAGCTATGGGCCATCCTTTTTCTTGTGGCTTAACTGCAGTACAGTATAGCTAACTTTTAAATTCTGAAAATGTCAATATATTGGAAGCAAGATGACAACAACACTTCTATATTTATAAAGTCTCAGTTTTGAAAGTGCTGTATCTTTGGTAACAAAGTAAATGCACTTGATGAAGTTACTATTTGAAAATGTTATTTAGCAGGGGCCACAAGGCCTTTTCCCTTGCCATGGGCTTGCTCATGTAGGATTCTCCAGGGCCATAGTGAAGTAAGCATTTTTAATTTGCTTGATGTGAGGCAAAATGCATCCATTTTCAGCTGTCAATGCAGGGTGTACCAGTAAAGGAGAGACTGGGTAGTTGTTAGATGAGGGATCCAGGGCAGATGAAAAAAGCACTTCTTGGAACACTGTGTAACTGATGGCATTTTCTATCACAACAGACTGTGATGCTGAAGGCCACCAACTCAGATGGCTTTAGAAGAAAACTAGACAAATTAATGGAGGATAAACCTACCAATAGTTATTTGCTGCCATGGTTGGATGTTCCCTCTGGGATTAGGGAATGTTCCTCAATTTCATTGCTGGAAAATAGCAATTGGAGAGCTCACATATCCTGCTTGTGGTTTCCATATAGAGGTAACTAGTTGGCCATAGCAGGAGCATAACCCTGGACTAAATAATCCTCTGGTCTTCCTGTGTTCTCTTGGTAGAGTAGAGTCTCTTGGCAGACCCAGCAAAAGCTCCTTTTTTATGACTAAGAACCCCAGAGTTCCCTACGGCTTGATTAGCCTGGGAATTCTGGGAGCCATTATCCAAAAGGTAACATTTCCTAGTTTTGTTCCCAGCTTCACAGCACCACATAACATACTTTTGCATCTTTTTTGAGTCTCAAAAGGCATATTTTGTGAGGCTGTAACTTGAATTATACTATGATTGGTCCTTGACAACCATTAACCATGTGTATTCTTCTGCCAGTAAACCAGAGAAATCCAATAAAACCCTCTTGTCTAGAACACCCGCTCACACAGCCACCTTCCCATTCACTCTATCCCTATTCAGTATGTGTGTTTCAATTTTGCAGATAGCTCTTGGCTTTTTTGTAGCAAGCAGATAGAATTTCCGATGTTCTCATACATAGAAATGTAGCTCCTCTAGCATGTGATAATGTAGAGGGCTGTCAGGACCAGATCTCGTGGTCTTTCTTGCCAATTATAAGAGCTCTGGGACAGAAAGATAATATGCTACCAGGGATTTTACTACCCTCTATTCTGATTGTTCTTTCTGTTTGCAGAACTTTCTATTCTCTTGCATGGGGATAGAACTAGAATTGTGGTTGCTAACTACCATCCAGACTACTTCAACTTATGTCAATTCTGTGGATGAGAGACATCCAAGTAACCCTATTATCAACTGCCCAGCTCAGATCTTGCAGATTCAGGGACATGTCTTTCTTTATTGAGTCTATTCATCTATAATGGGGATATTCCTCTTTTTTTACTGCCTTTCACCTTACCAAAGGTTATTGTCTTTTCTAGTGAGTCATATCTTCTCATGATATGGCCAAAGTATGACAGCTTCAGTTTAGTCATCTTGGCTTCTAGGCAGAGTTTAGGCTTGATTTGGTCTAGGGCCTATTTATTTGTCTTTTTAGCAGTCCATGGTATTCATAGAACTCTTCTCCAGCACCACATTTCAAAAGATTTTATTCCTCTCACCTTTCCTCACTGTTCAACTTTTCCAACCATACATAGAAATGGGAAATACAATGGCATGGACAGGCATAACTTTAGTGTTCAGTGATATACCTTTACACGTCAGGATCTTGTCTAGTCCCTTCATAGCTACTCTTCCAAGTCCCAGGCCATTTCTGCACTACACTGTTATAGTGCTATTATTCCACTTTCAACATCCTGTAGAATTCTGGGGTTTGTAGTTTACTGAGGCCAAAGAGCTCACTGGCTGAGAATTCTAAAGGCCCCTCTCTAAACTGCAAATCCCAAGATTCTATAGGTGAAAGTGGAATAATAGCACCATAAGAGTGTAGTATGGAAATGGCCCTAGTCTTCTTCTGATTTCTTGATGGTGATTTCCTTTCTGATTAATGACTGAGCCAAGGTATGGAAAATCTTGAACTACGGTATTTCAATGTCATTATCGTCCACTTTGAGGTTATATTAATCCTCTGTGGTCATTATATCAGTTTTCTTAATGTTCAGCTGTGAGCCTGCCTTTGCACTTTCTGCCTTGTCTTTCTTTGGTAATTGTTTCACATCTTTTCTATTTTCTGCTAGTAGTATGGAGTCATCTGCATATCTTAAACTGTTGACGTCTCTTTAGCCAATTTTCACACATCCTTCCTCCAAGTCTAATTCTGCTTTATGTAAGATATGTTTAGTGTACAAGTTAAATGAATAGGATGATAAAATGCAGCCTTGCCTGATCCGCTGGCCTATTGGAAACCATTCTGTTTCTCTGTGTTGTGTCCTAACAGTAGCCTCTGGTCATATATATGGGTTACACATCAGGACAATCAAATGTTGTGGCACACCCATTTCTTTTAGAGCAATCCATAATGTTTCATTATCTACACAATAAAAGGCTTTGCTATAATCTATAAAGCACAAAATGCTATAAAGCATTTTGAAATTCTTTGGTGCATTATCAGATGTATGTTTGCAGTATGATTCGTAGCGCCTCTTCCTTTCCTAAACCCAGCTTGGACATCTGGCATTTCTCACTCCATATATGGTAGAAATCTTTGTTGCAGAATTTTGAGTGTGACTTTGCTTGCATGGGAAATTAAAGTAATGGTCCTGTGGTTACTGTAATCCCTGGTGTCCCCTTTCTTGGGAACTGGAATGTATATTGACTGTTTCCAATCTGTGGGCCAATCTTTTGTTTTTCATATTTGTTGACAGACTTTAGTTAGAACTAGAGTAGATTCTGTCTGTTTAGACTGAAGCAGCTGTATTGGTATTCCATCTGTTCCCAGAGACTTATTTCTCTCAGGTGCTCTGACTACAGCTTTCATTTCACTTTTTAAAATTGGGGATTCTTCTTCATATGGTTCTTCCTTGAATGAATCTGTCAACCTTCCATCTCTTTTATATCATTCTTCAGTGCACTTTCCCCATCATCTTTTTATTTCAACTCAGTCATGCAATGTGTTCCTCCACTGGTTGTAGAGCATCCCCACTCTTGTAGCCTTATCACACTACACAGTTATGATGCTATTATTCCACTTCAACTGCCATTGCAACATCCTGTGGAATTCTGGGGTTTGTAGTTTCCTGAGGCCAAAGAGCTCTCTGGCTGAGAATTCTAAATGCCCCTCCCTAAACTGCAAACCCCAGGATTCCATATGATATTGCCATGGCGATTAAAGTGAAATAATAGCACTATAGCAGCGTAGTGTGATAAGGCCCTTGGTTTAAATGTCCCTTTGATTTCTCCGATCTTAAGAGGTCTCTTGTTCTTCTTTTTTTGTTGTCACTTTCTGTTTCTCTGCATTGATTATTATAGTAGTTCTCTCTGTGCCTGCACAAAAGTCACTGAACAGTTGCACTCAGGGTTCTGATTCAATTTCTATCGTCTTTTAATTTTGCTTCTTGTCCGTCCTAAACTGCTTGAAGAGTTTCTTCTATCATCCACTGAGGCTTTTTGTTTTTGTTTTTGGCTACAGATAATGTCTTTTTGCACTCCTTCCTGACAATGTCCCTGGCTTCAGCCCAGAATCCTTCTGGCTTCTGGTCAGTTAGGCTTAATAGTGCAAATCTATTTTTCATATTATCTTTAAATTCTATGGCAATGTTCTTCAGGCTGTATTTTGGCATGATGCTTGGGTTCAATGTTCTTCCTTAGCTTTACTTTAACTTTTGTTATTAGTAGCAAAAGAGTCCTGTGTACTAATTATGAAACTGAGCAGATTCAGACTAATTTGAACCAGCTCCAGAGCATGTTAGATTGGCCCAATTTGGTTCCAGAGCCCAATGTCACAGTTCAAAGCACTTTGGACCAATCCAGAGATCTGGATTTCAAAATTATGTGGGGGAAAACTAGATAGCATGTCTCCAGCACGACCATCTAAGTAAGATAATAAGGTGCTATGATGTGAATGGAGAAGGATGAAACTGGGCTGTGCCCTTTGCCAGCTCTAATATACAATGGGCATGAACTTTACTGGCGCTTTCCAGTCATGTAGTCCATAGACAGGGATTATGTGAGGTCACTGAAGTTACATATTCTGTATTCAATCTTGTCAAGTTTTTCTTCTTTCTGTGTTAGTTTGTTGTTGTTGTTGTGTGCCTTTGAGTCATTTCTGACTTATGGTAACCCTAGGGTGAAGCTATCATGGAGTTTTCTGGGGGCTGAGAGTGTGTGACATGCCCAAGGTCATTCAGTAGGTTTCCACAGCCAAACAGGGAATCAAACCCTGATCTCTAAGGTTTGTAATCTAACGTTCAAGCCACTACATCACACTGGCTCTCTTGTAGCATATCACAAAAGAGTTATGGTGAAAGGCAGGTAGTTGTTGGTCTTGCTGAATCCTTTTTTAAAAATGCTTTTCTCTTGTAGGGCGGCCTAGAGTAATCTTCTATTGATTTCTTGTTAATTTGCCTATTTAATGAACGTATGCATCTGGCCTATCCTACAGACCAAGAAAGCTGGAAGCAATAAAACTCTTTGCTTTCCCTCTAGTGATAATAAGATAACTATCTATAACTTACTGAGCATCATAGTTAACCCAGGCAGAGGGGACCCATAGAAGAGCCAGCTCTCCCGACCATCCTCCCTGGATGCAGACCATTCTAATCTAGTTCCTTAAGACTCTTTAAAACATGTCTATTCCAGACTTTCTCACTCTTGGACTTTTGATCTAGCAGGCATCGTCTTTTCTGAATGCTTCTGCCACTGGGCTGACCCTGCATCCGGGAGGGAAGAAGAAGGGAGGGACTGAGGGAAGCAACATCTGTTGTTGTCCTATGGGACGGCTCCCTCCTTTCTCTTCCCAGGAGCCCCAGCCTGTTCCAATTTGTGGAATGCCTTTGGGTTTGGCCTCACCCCACCCTAACCTTGCGTTCACCACACCACTCCACTCCTCTGTCCCCCTCCCCCTGCCTTTGGCTTTCCAGTGCCTTGTGTGTTTCAGAACCATCTTCAGCTAAAGTTAATTGCTGAACTTTCCCAGAAGGAAGGTTGAGTGATTGTGATGGAGAGCATGGAAAGCGCTCCTCTCCTTACTAATCAGGCCCAACAGGCCAGGCTGAGGATAAGCTGTTAGTCAAGGAATGAGGCTAAAAAGTCACACACACAGGTGGCAAAGGTGAACAGCCAGGCAGGGCGTATGGCCATTTCGTAGTACCTGACTTCAAATTATAGAATGCATTATCAAGAGTTTTGAAAAGTTACTTTTTTGGATTATAATGCCCAGAAACATTCAGGTAATCTTGCCACTAACAGTTGTAGCCCAAACGAGCAACTTTCCTGAGCAACAAGAGGTTCCACACAACACAATGTGCCCTCCATCAGCTAAGCAGGAAAGCTTCTGCTACCAATATTGTGAGAGGAGATGAACCCACACTGCACACCAGCAGCAGTTTAATAGCACCTTAACTGACATGGGTCTATCCCATGAAATTCTGGGATATGAGTTTGGGGAAGTATTCAGAATTCTCTGATAGAGAGCACTAGTCCACTACTCTGAACTACAGCAGTAAGGCTCTCAGAGAGTACTGCATCAAACCACAAATCCTGTAGGATGGCACCATGGCAGTAAAAGTGGTATCAAACTACAATAACGTGTAACCTGGGCACACTCACAGAGAGGCACTAGAGGAAGATAGCAGGGGCAGTGAGTTCTTGCTTGAATTTATACCTATGTTGTCTATGCCCCAAGACACCTTTCTGCATCTATCACCTTTCTGCATCTATCACCACTGTGACCTGTTTACTGAACCGGGTGTCACCAGTATCAGCCTCAGAACCTGTTTCAAATGTTAGGGCCCACTCCTCCCTGCAAGAAATGAAGTCAGGGTGGCCAGTGATTCTACCGCGGTGGGAATGGCCAGTTCACTCTGGATTTTACTGCTGTTCCTCTCACAGCTGCTCCAAATTAAATGGGAGCTCTTCCAGTTCTGGATCCAATTTTGGCAAGGGTATATCTCTTGTTCAACTCAGCTGCCCCTGGATAAAGTGAAAACAGGATCCATCTGACAATATACAAAGAGCACCACCTGTGGTCACTGCAAAGTCACAGCCAGCTTCTTCTTACCCATCAAATACCCAGCATGGCTTCACTTGGGGTTCACAAGCTACAGACAGGCTTTACATCTAGATGTATCCACACTATCAATTATAGCAGTTTGATGGCACTTTTATTACCACAACTCATTTCTATGGAATCCTTGGAGTTGGATTTGGAATAGCAAAGAATTCCAAGTACAAAGAATTTTAGGGAGTGGACTGGAGCTATCTAGTAGACAAGTCACTCCTCAATCTAAAAATCCCAGGATCTCAGATGGTGAAGCTATGGCAGTTAAAGTGGCCTCAAACTTTGAAGTATGGACACAACTTCTCTTTAGGAAGTGAGAACTGGTGATCACAATTTTAATAACCTGTTATATGGAAGTTGACCGAGGACTAATATTTCATTTTTAAATATACCACTGTATCAATTGCACTAGTTTCATTCTATGGAAGGGCAGGGTTGATTTAGTATTCATGGTCCTCTGCCTGAATTGGTCAAGAAGTTATTTCCTTGCCTCCCCCCCGCCCCAGTCGCACACTCTCCCTACACAATAGCTTCTTGCCAATTCAAGATTCACAAGACTACCCAGAGAGAAAATCTTTCTTCCTGCTCCCAGCCCTTTCCCATCAGAAACCAACCTCATCAGAACCACCATCCCCTGTTCCCTCCCCTGCCCTCCGCCCCACACCTCCAGCTGGGAGTCTTAAACCTTTGTGAAAGCCTCCCTCTGCTCCTGCTGACCTCAGCAAGGCTTCTCTGGGAGAGACTCATCCCACGGAAGGCAGAGTGGGGCAGGGGTGGGAGAACCTCTCTAAAATTTGAGTTTGGGGGAGGAAGGGCTCCCTAGCTATTGGACATCCACCTGCCAAGAAGATGAATGCCTGGGGTGAAAAATATCAGCTGTGGGAATGAAATCAATTGTTGGCTGGAAGGGCCGGTCTGGACATGAATCCCAAACTCCAGCAATTGGGTTCCACCAGGCCAAACACAAATCAAGTTGTTTTCCCCAGGAACAGCGCTACAAATTAAAATTCCAAATCCACCTCTATTTCCTAAGCTGTCATGCCCTTTTTATATCGCCTTTTTAAATACACACATGGGCGCGGGCACAAAAACCCTATTAAGCCGTTTAAGACAAAAGGACAGTTGTCGGAGGAAGATTTGTAATCAGTTCACATTTATTAAGTGCTAGACCTCCTGGTGGTTCCCTTCCCTCTCTCCCCCTTGTATTTTCATAAAATAGACTGAAACCCAGGGACTCTCTTAGGCCACCTTTTCTAATTAAAATAATTACAACCTCCCAGCATCACTTTGGGGCATATTTATTCACTTTAGCTCTCAAAAGCCAACTCAAAAGAATCTGGAATTTCAAGCAGAACTTGAGCAGTTGCTTCTTTTCTGAAAAGGGCTGAATTTTTGCTCTGCCCTTCTCCCATTATTGAACCAGAAATGATCCTTATATTCATTCTCTCTCCTTAATTTCTCAAATATTTACATGTCACTCTAATCTGGCTTTCTGGAAATCATAGAAAATGTGCAAATGTACAAGGAAAGCATTATAAAACTTAATTTTTTGAAAAACCATAGGTAGAGTTGCCCCTACTGTTAGGTAAAGTGCCGCCAATTCTTACAGCAGATGCTCTTGATATTATATCTCTTCAACTGCCATCATAATTTCCTATCATGCCCCTAAGCAGTGAAAGGAATAATATGGTACTCTAGATATTACTGGACTACAACTCCCAGCATAGCCAATGGTGAAGAGTGTTGGATGCTACAATCCAACAACATCTGGAAAGCCGTGGGAATCCAATCCTTGCACCATATAGATGATGTATGTATCATAAGTGTCGTAGGAGGAAAGATAATATTGCTGATCCATGTTGCCTGCAGTGATCTCAGTACTCCTGCCAGAGCATGAAAAGTTAATTTTGGGAACTACAAATCCCAAACTACCCCAGCAAGCATTGCCACAGCCCATGCTTTTTGGAGTGTTTTGGGAACTGTAGTGATTTCTTTTCCTAAGCCCTGGTTTCTGCAAGTAAGACCTCCAGGGCTTATCCTAACAAAAGGGGTCCACTCAAGGAGATATGATCTAGATCCCTTCAAACCGGGAGCTAGGTTAGTAGAGTTGGGATTTAATTTGAATCAGTGGTCATTGTAATTTCTCCCTGATGCCATAGCTCAAGCCCTGGAACTTGTGAAAGAAAAGGTGTCGATTCCATAGGAAGTACCTTTCCCTGATTCATACATACATGTACACTCATGCTCCATATAATATTACTTGGTGATACAGCACTCTGTGACTTCTAGTGGAAGAATGATTCACGGTTTCCATTTCCACAGATCACTCTTTGTCAGGACATGTTGCCATCACTGAATGAGAAGTAGCTTTACTGGGGACTACTCACACCTGTTATAGTAAGCAGCCCCAACTTCTTGAGACTTGAAATTTCCAAAATGAAATGTCCTGTCAGAACTGGAGTGGGGACATGGAAAATAGTCCCTCCAGTTTTAGACAAATGCTTTTGTATATTTATTTACTGGTTATACTTATATCCTTCTTACCCTTCAATGAGCTCAAGGTGGTGTCCGCCTCCACATGTCACCCTCACAAGAACAGCTGGTGTGAAGTAAGTCAGTCTGGCAGATAGTGACTGGCCCAAGATTACCAAGTGAGTCCCCATGGCTCAATGGAGACTTGCATCTGGCTTTCCCTAGCCTTTAACCACTACTTCACACTGGTTCTCTCAAATATGAGCTATGAGTATTGAACAGCCCTTAGCAAACCCCATTGCCCCCAAATTCTACCTCATAGATCCAAGCTACCTAGAAAAATCAGAAGTCTGGAGAAATCAAAGTCTAAAAGCCAAAGGCTGTATTCCAAACTACAGACTACGGGACCACACAGACAAGTCATGCACCCTAATGCTTATTTGCTCTCCTCTCATCAAAGGTTTGCAGTTTGTAGGTGCTCCTGCATACACATCTGACCCTGGAGACCCAGGCTTCTGCGGTATCCACAAGTATTTTTTTCATACTTCATGCAAGTGTGCCAGCTGTACCAACTCCTGGAGATGTCTGATCTGGCCATGGTTACGTCCTGTTTGGATCCTGTTTAGATTACTGTTGTACACTCTGCATGAGGCTGCCTTTGAAGAGTGCTCAAAAACTGCAGTTGGCCCAAAGAACTGCAGCTAGATTATTAACTGCCACTGGCAACAGGGAGCACACAGTTCCCTTGCTGCAAACACTCCATTGCCTGTCCATTTCTGGGCACAAAGTGCCAGTAATGACCTATAAAATCCTGTACAGCTTAGGTCCAGGCTATTGGAAGGATGGTATTTCCCCATATGAGCCTATTCAGACTCTAAGATCTTTGTGGGATGCTTCTCCTTCAGTTCCATCACTTTCCCAGGCACATTTGGAGAAAAAGGAAGATGGCCTTTTGAGTGGCTGCTCCGAAACTTAGGGATGCTAATTCTTCACCAATTTTGCTCTTGAAGTAAATAATACATAGTTTTAGAAATTTTCTTCCTACTACAAGCAGGTCTTTGAAAACCACATAGTCTTCAAAGCCCATTTGCAATCTGTGGCATTTTATGCAGGTTTGCACACAGTTATTTTGTACAGAAAACAGAATTGTCTGCACAGATGATATTTCTTTGCAGAAATATCATTTTCTGCATTGAAAAAAGCTGTTTTCTGTGCAAATCTACCACTTCCAAACTTTGTGCAGAGTGAATCCCCAATTACAGCATTTTCTGCTCAGAGAACAGCTTTTTTTCCATACAGAAAATAACATTTTTTGCACAGAAATACTATTTTATGTGCAGAAGAAACTGTTTCTTGCATAGAAAATGCTGTAATTAGGTTTGTTTTCTATGCAAAAGAACCATGTGCAAACTTTGTGCTGAATAAGTCTCAGACTAAAGATTTGAGTTAGTCTAGGATTTTTCTCCTCAGAACTTCTCAACACTTGAAAAGCATGTGTTTTACCATTTTAAAATATTCTTTCCATCCCTACTCCCTCCCTAGGGAAGCTAGGCTGGTTTCCTCCTTGCTGTCCTTTCTTTATTCCAATAGGCTTTTAGGAATTGATTCTAGTGGGCTTTTAACTCTGTGCTGTCATGTCAATTTTTATCTTCTATTTTTAATGGATTTTAATTGGTTTTAATTCCACTGAATGTTTAATTGCATTTTGAAATAGCTTTTATAGATTTTTACTGAAGTCTTTGCATGTTTTGTCATCTGTATTTGCCTTCATGTCTGGTAAGTTGTCTTGAGTCAAAGTATTAGGGGAAAGGTAGGATATAAATGAAGTGATGGTGATGATGAGGTTTGTTTTTATTTTTGTTTGCCAGTAGGAGAGTCAGTTGTCAGCTGGAAGAAATTTGAGCTGGAGACAGATTACCAACCCATGCCCAAGGGATGAAATTGAGGGTGCTTCCAGGTGAGGAAATATATACTGGAAAGCTAAGGTTTTGTTCCAGTACAAACCAATTATATTTTGGAGATCTGCAGAATATTTTGTTCTGAAATATTCTGAGGAGTCTCCATTATTACCAAAGCCTTTTCATCCTTACTCCCCAGGTTGATTTAAGTCAATATTTTCTGAAGTGCGATAAATCTGTACTTGAGCAGTAAAAATGGCTCCTGTCAAGTGAATACAGCTATTGTTTCCAGGACACAGATTCAACAGATATCAAGCAAGAGAGAAATAAATGACAGGACACAAAATGATCTTAATGTTTAACTAACATAATACTGATAGAGCATTTCAGCTCTTTGACTATAACTTCTGCTTTTTTTTTCAGTGAAAGTGGATGAAAATCAATTTCTGAAATGTTGCATGAAGCAGGATGTGACACACAATCATTGGGAGGGGGAAAGGAAAAGATACAAAGAAGGGAGGAACCTTGGTACATTTTAAGAAGGGCCTTAATGCAAATCTATGAATATGTAGGTACAATCAAAACAAAAAGAACTGGAAACTCTCAGTACTTTGAAGAAGCCTGGCTGAGCCCCCATTTGAAAGAACAAGAGTTACCCATGGTACCTACACTCATCTCACTTACTGCTCTGCTAAACAGGTTTTAGCGTGTTATACCCTTGCAAAAACCTGTGTGACATCTTGACCAAAGATGATGGATTATAGCAGCACACCTGAGGATAGGGTGGGGTTTGGCTGAGTAGCTGCAAGGAAGGACAGAGTTCTTTCACTTCCAAAATGTGACAAGAAGAAAGAATTGGCAGATGGAACAACATCAAAGCAATCTATGAATGAGAAAATGACTATTGAACAAAAATTACCCCCTTGTTTTTACACAATCATTTGCATTTCAGGAACCCTGCCATCTATGTAATGGTATTTAAAGATCCGGAACATCACAGCCCTTAGTGCCTGACCCACCTTTCATGTGTTGAAATACTGCATTGCTTATCTTTTACCTTGTTCTCTCCTTGTCTGACTTATTTTCTCAGATGGAAAGGAATTAAGCAAATTAAGCAACCAGGGGTGGTGGCAGCACAGTCAATATTAAGTCAGAGCATGGACTCAGGGCTTGTTCCTGATCCACTCCCTGCAAGTCCAACAGTCTGTAGCAAAGGAAGTTGGGGCTGTGTCATTGATGTGGTGAATTCACTCTGAGTTTTTGTCTGAAATTTAAAAGATCTGTCCCAAGTACTAAACTCTACCTCCAAATATTTTTCAGAATAAAATTCCCAGCAGATACACTGACACATGAGCCACCAGTGCTCTGTAGCTTACACTAGCTAGGTCTAATCATCCTGCTTGCAATGGTTGAAGGTAGGACAGGAAGGTGGAGTTTGTCCCATGAGTCCCCACAGCCCTATGAAGTTATGCTTCACTGTAGGGAGATCCAGCAAGTTAAATATGGGATGTTTGGAAACTGTTCTCACACTCAGCAGAGTCTGAGACTACTCATTCACACCGCCATGTCTGTAGTATATTGAACGTAGAGTTAAGGCAGGAGTGTGGAATGTATGGCCTTCCAGAGATTGTTGGTCTGCAACTCCCATCATCCCTCACCATTGGCTATGCTGCTGGGAATTGCAGTCCAGTGACATCTTGAGGGCTACAGATTGCCTGCCCCTGCTTTAAAGCGTTTACAACAGAACCATCTGGTTTCCACTTTAAAATTTCTGCAGCACAGGACAGTCCCCATTCCCCCTTCTGATGCTTTCCAGACATGATGGACTACAGCTCCCGCCATGGTTCCTTCCACTTCTGTGTTTGCATATTGCAGTAAGTGAATGGCTCCAGAATTATAGAGAATGATAGAACAGTAGAGTTGGAATTAACTTGATGAGTCTAATCCTCTTGCTGAAGCAGAAAAGAGGCAACAAAAGCATCTTCCAGCCCTTGCTTAAAAACCTCCCATGAAGGAGAGTCTACCATTGTCTGAGGCAGACTGTTCCATGCGTAAGCAGCTTTTCCAGTCAGGACATTCTTCCTGATGTTTAGCTGGTAACTCCTTTCTTGTAATTTGAACCCACTGGTTCAGGTCCAATCATCTAGGACGGCAGAAAACAAGCTTGTTCTATCTTCTCTGTGACTTCCTTTCAAGCTTTTGAAGGTGGCTTTTGTTTCGCCTCTCAATTGTCTCTTCTCCAGGCTAAACATACCCAAAATCCTCACAGGGCTTGGTTTCAAGCCCCTTTGCCCTCTTTGTCATACTCCCCTGAACATGTCCCAGCTTCTCAATATCCTCCTTAAAGTATAGTGCCCAGGAACATGTATGCATAGCTCTTCAGTTATATTTTCCATGTGTTTTTCCTAACTAAAAAGAAGCATTTCTCAGCCCAACTATCTCTGTTGAGTACTCAACTGAGAACAGACTGATTAGGCCTTGGAAGCCTGAGTGAGGAGACTTGAACCCACAGGCAGGCAAAAAGGAAGGATAATCATTGCCCTGGAGGATTACCTTTTCCATTCCTCTCCCCAGATTTCTACTTGGTTTCTTTTAAAGGACTAATAACATACATTAACAATCAGCAAAGCCAGGGCTTTAAGGCAGACTTTAAATTAACAGAAGATTAAAGCAGACTAATTACACTTCATACCTGCACACTAAAGTAGTTTTGGGGACAGCAGGTCTGTTTGGGAAATGGTGGAAGTATTAGTATCCAGGTATTCGCAGAACCATGGTGGTTTTTCCACTGTTAAATTCTAGAGGACAATAAACATGGACAATATGTTTTCAACTGTATATCTCTGGAACACTGGAGTTTCTTCTCTCTCTCTCTCTCTCTCACACACACACACACACACCACACACACACGTACACACAGAGCCACACCACACATCTTTAGAATTTCTACATAATTGTCATCACTTGATACTGAATTTGGTAGTTCCAGAGTGTCAGCTTGCAGTAGCCACCATGAGTTTGGTTAGTCAGGGCAGAGGGGGGCAAAGTGCTAACCTGTCCAGAAGAAGAGAAACAAAAGAGTACTTTATCAGTTATTCCATATCACTGAAAATAAATCACATTCAAAAAAATTACCAGGTATTATCATTGTAATACTGAAGAAGTTACTGTGTGTTTCCCAACCATGATTCATTTTAACTCAGTCACAGTTGTTCATTTGTGTCTACGTGCATATGAGCACACACGTTCTTCTCTTAATATGATGATAAACAGAGAGAGAGAGAGAGAGAGAAAACACCACACTCTTGTATCTAGATACCATTTCAATTCTACCAGTTCTCTTGTTTTAAAAGGAAGGTGTTTTTTAAAAAGCTCATGGCAGTGTTGCTGTTGTTGTATGCCGTCAAGTGACTTCTGGGTTATGGCTGCCATAAGTCACCTTAGGGTCATCATAAATCAGAAATGATTGAAGGCATAAAACCACAAGGTGAACCTATCACTGAGGCCGTTTCCACGCTATAACAGTTTAATGCAGAAATGGCTTGGGTCTTCTTGGCAAGATTTGTTCCAAGGAAGTTTGCCCTTGCTTCCTCTGAGGCTGAGAGAGCATGACTTTCTCAATGTCACCCAGTGGACTTCCATGCCCAAGAAGGGATTTGAACCCCGGTCTCCCAAAGTCTTAGTCCAAAACTCAAACCACTTTACCACGCTGGCTCACACATAGCACATAAAGACAGATAAATGGTGTACACTGAAGACACATGTTATTGTAAAAACATGTTTTTAGAAAAATTTCCAGTTTGGGGGACAAAGTTGCTGAATTCATGCAACAATCCATGCTGCAGTTTAAAAAGGGGTGGAAAAAAAGCACAACGAAATTAGGTTTTTTTTATAGATAGTATATTTTGAAACATAATTTTTTTTCAAAGAGAAAAAAAGTTCTCTTTTCAGTTATTTGTAATTGATTCTAAAAACAATCTTCCACAGTTGCAAGTAGCTCAAGGGTCTATTTCCAATGACTATTTGGAGAAGTAAAGATTATAATTTTTGGACATTTCCTCCCCCAAATGATTATGTATTGAAATGTTCCGTGAAAATAAAAGGACTAACTGGACAAATGGTTTCTCTTGTGATGGAAGGCTGTTATTTTTTTAAACACCTGTGTTTGGCCTGCTGTTGTTCAACCCATTTTTTAAATCATTTTGGGGGAAAAATAATGGTGGATATTTTAAATAAATTTTATTTTAACTTAAGCAATAATCCAAAACATTTTCTGATCAGACATTTGGTGATTACATATGATCCAACATTTCACAGATGAAAACCACATCACACGTGGCCAAGCAGTACCAGAGCAGAGTCACGATGGCCAAGGTTATTAATGAGGAAGAACCCTTAAAGTAGGAGAGGATGCTGCAGTTTGCTTTTTTGCCTATGGAGAAAGCCAAGATTCCACCTTCACCATTCTTCCTTGCCCTCCCCCAGAGAAATGAGTGCAAACTTCTGCTGCACTTTGAATTTAGTTCACAGCAATTGAAATAAGCTGAAGATAAAGGGGTAAAGTGGGAGGAGGAGGGGGAAACTCTGGTATTTTAAAATCAGCTGAAAAAGTAGAATGTAAGAGGATTGATCAAGAGTGTCCCTGCCAAACCAAGACAATTGGAAGATATGAAATTAGCTGAAACATATATGAATAGCTTTTACAGAGTTAGATCTGGAGAGAAAGAGACTGCAAGTTGGAGTCTGAGTGAGAAGTGGTCTAAGGCAGAGGCAACCAAGACCAAAGGCCTTTCCTCACTACACTGTTATGGTGCTATTATTCTACTTTCAACATCCTATGGAATTCTGGGGTTTGTAGCTTATTGAGGCCAAAGAGCTCTCTGGCTGAGAATTCTAAAGGCCCCTCCCTCAACTGCAAATCCCAGGATTCCATAGGAGGTTGGAAGTAGAATAATAGCACTGTAACAGTGCAGGGCGGAAAGGCCCTCAATTTAGGCAAGAAAGATTATATAGGGACAAGCAGATTAAAAAAATAAAATCCAGAGCAGTGACTCTCAATCTGTGGTTGTCCAGGTGTTTTGGACTTCAGCTCTCCAAATCTCTGATTACTGGCCTATCTAGCTGACTTCTGAGATTTGAAGTCCAAAACTGCTGGAAGACCAAAGTTTGAGAACTGCTGCCCTAGAGGAGATTCAAGGGCATATTTAATAGAGCATGGTGGCATGGTATAGTGGTTTGAGCATTAGACTACAGCCCAGGAGACCAGGGTCTGATTTCCTGCTCAGCCATGGAAACACACCAGACCTTGGGCACATCAGACACTCTCAGCCCCAGAAAACTCTGTGATAGGACCACAAGTTGGAAATAACTTGAAGGCACACAACAACAACAACAACAACAACAACAACAACAACAACAACAACAACAGGACCAGCAGTAGCAGCAGTGTGGTATAAAGCAGGGGTGGTCTAAAGATAGACTGGGGTATATTGGTAGATCTCTGGGCAATATAAAGCAGATTGTGTGGGTGGATGGATGGGTGTGCAGAACCTGTGGGCTTAGTTCTTATATTTATCACAAATAAATATCTGGTACTGACCCCAACTTAAGGGGTTAAGTTTGTATTCAAAGGGATCCTGGTCCTGCCCGAGACACAGTTTTGACCTTGGCTCTAATTAGTGAACTCAGGCTTCTGATAAATAAATAAATCAGCTCCCACAAGCTAAAGGTCTTTCCAACCACTAACCTAAACTATAGGTAAGAAAGTGGAAAAGAACTCTGTCCATTTCCCACTTCCTTCTGCAGGGTTACTGAAAAACTAGAAGCAAGCAGGACAGACTGACTACATCAGTCCCAACCATGGCCATTTCCGCATGAGTCTGTTATAGCGCAATAACTCCACTTTCAACCTCCTATGGAATCCTGGGGTTTGCAGTTTCGGGAGGGGCTGCAAACCCCAGGATTCCATAGGAGGTTGAAAGTGGAATCATCGCGCTATAACAGACTCATGCGGAAATGGCCCATGCCTCACCAATCAGATGCAGCAGCAGAGCTCTAGCTGTTAAGCTCAACCTTATTAATGTTAATGGCAATGTGGATGGCATTCATAATATTTGGTGATTCATTTCCTATTTGCATATGTTTACATTTATATTGGGAACATATCTTAAAATTGAAATGTAATTCCTTGCAGGAGACATCCGTCCTGCATTCTTCTTTTTATTTCTTCACATTTTAAAGCTATCCTTTTTCTTTCTTTCTTTCTTTTTTTAAAAAAACACTTTTTCACTTCTTTTCATCAAACAGTCTCTGGCAAGGAGGTGAGATTTCACTAAGCATCTGATACAATGAAGGCTGTTTCAGAGGTATGAATAGAAAATGCAGTCAAGTAAGCAGGAAGTAAAAGATTTTTTTCTTCCCCAGAGCAGTTATTTAACTGTATAGCCTGTAAATTCAAAGTAGTTTACAGCATTAAAATAATAATCAAATAACAGCCAGCAATAAGAAACTTAGCTGAAGGATCACTCAGCCAGTAGTTGTATGCATCCTTTGCTGGGAATAAAGTTAATCCTACTTCTGAGTAAGTAGGCACAGGACTGCATCATTAAGTCTACTAGGATCCCTGCCGCCCCCCCATTAATAAGCCTCATAGCTTGAGTAAGGCGGAGTCACCACAGTATTTATCTGGTCTTGATTTGGTTACAGGCCACAATGCATACTACAAATTATTAACAGATAATCAAAAGTGCCCCCTGTCCATCTACCTCTTACCCCTACAAAGTCTGTTCAAACTACAAGATGCCATTTAATTGCAACTGGGGCTTTGTACAGTTGAGTTTACCATTTTGTGTTCTGAAAACCTCTGAATGTCCTCCAGTGTCACACAAGCAGTGGCATATTTTGCAGACCCTTGCTTAAGCTTTGGCAGTGCTTCATTTGGATGCCATGGGCCATGAAGTAGTTGAAGATAATGGGGTGTTTTTTTTTGTTTTTTTTTTTAGGGGGAATCTACATGGAAACCTTCCTTTGAAAGAAAAGGTATTCAGATTAGTTTTCATTCCAGGTGTTTTTTGTTGTTGTTTTTGGTTTTCACTTGCTGTAAGGGATTTCTGGGTAAAGCTAATTAGCTAGATTGCAGTGTGGCAGAGTGTGACCCTGTACATGTTGTTATACTGCAACTCACATCAACCCTAGTTAGCACAGCCAATAGTAAGGAATGCCATGATCTGTAGTCCAATAAATTTGACCCTAGCCTATCTAGAGCTATACGCTTATCAGCTGGCCTAACTTTGGAATGGAAACTGCCTGAGGTTGCAGTCTTGAGCACATTTAACAAGCAGTTGTTGTTTGTCATCATGTTGGCTTCAGCTTATAGAGACCCTAGGAATGAGAAACTGCTATTAGCCCCAGCCTTCAACGGCTCTCTTTACTTATTGTTGTTATGTGCCTTCAAGCCACTTCTGACTTATGGTGACCCTAAGGCAAACTTATCATAGGGTTTCCTTGGCAAGATTTGTTCAGAGGTGGTTTGCCTTTGCTTCCTTCTGAAGCTGAGAGAGTATGACTTGCCCAAGGTCAGCAAGTGGGTTTCTGAGCAGGGACTTGAACCCTGGTCTCCAGAATCATAGTCCAACACTTAAAACACTTAAAACACTACACCATGCAGATCTTTTTCACTTAGTAAGTCTGTCAAATATAGTGGGACTTCTGAGCAATCACAGAACAATGTTGTCACTTAAGACAGGCAGGGGGAGAATGACTCTTGAATGTCCTGGTCTCCATGGCAATGTGCAATACTGTCATCTCCTTAGGGCTGGGATGGGAGACGCTTTGTTCTCACTGCTTTTCTTCTTCTTTGGCCAATCTCAGAAGGTGATGCTGGACGACCTCTGTTCAGTCCCTCCTTTGAGAATGGGATTGGTTATCAGTTGGGTGCTTCCAACATGGCACAGCAACCCCAGTTGCCTGGTAGCTTCAGTTGCCCCGACTCCACGTGTCTGCTCCAGTGAACAGAGAAATCTGGACCTTAGGAAGTCCCCTCTCTGCCACTGAGAGCCATCCATCACCAAGGCAGAAATAAAATAGGAGCTCACCACAACATGGGATAACACATGAGGTAGCCTTATTGCCTAAATAAAGTACCTGTTATGAGAATGGCTGCAATTTTCCACCATGTTGGAGTTTGTGTAAATGTGAAAAGCTCTTAACAAACATGTTAATCTAAAAAGAGGATGGGATTTGTCAGCTGAATAATAACAATTAAAAATAATTCTTATATTATGTTTCTTAATGTATTTGGAAGTGCTGGTTGTAATCTTTCATGCCTCCAAACAGCCATGGTTGATCTTCCTTCAGATGATGTCTTGCTAAATCCCCCAGATTAATTAAATAAGTGAAGAAGTCAAAGGCCATTTCTGGCCCACACTGTTAGAATGCTAGTATTCCACTTCTGAAATCCTGTGGAATTCTGGGGTTTGTAGTTTACTGAGGCCAAAGAGCTCTCTCAGTTTAACTCTCCGTTTAACTATCATGGCATTCCTTAAAGTATCCTGAAAACCATAGTTTGAATGAATCTGTTAAAAATTCTCAATTCCTTATTCTTAACTTCCTCTCATAACATTACAGTTCCCACTGTCTTGCATAGAGAAATAATGACTATTCAATTAGTTTAATGTTTCAGCCTTATTTCACTCATTTGATCTATCACAGCATATGCCATACCTGCACATACAGTCTCATCCCTGCCTCCCAACTCTGTCTGTTGTCCAACCTTTAATTTAAGGGCTTGTAAATCAAACGCTCATTTCATGCTGGTGATATGGCAACAGACAGACATGAATGCATGCACGCATACACAGAGACACATTTCTGTGTTATCAGAGAAATCTGGGTGCCTCCACAGGTAGGAGATTTGACAAGATGAGGCAAGTAAGAATGAAGGTCTGGCTGCTAATAAGGATGGTCAGGGATGCAGCCTTCCCGCCCACCCCCCTTTTTGTGTCTGTCTATGTCAAATGTAGAACAGGTTATCTCTTGTTCAGGTGTTCAAGCAAACCTGAAAGTAGAAAGAGGAGGGGGAAAAGAGAAGGTGTTAAAGGAGAGAATCAGGGATTCATCCCCACTCCAACACACACACACACACACACACACTTCCTTAAAATCATGCGTTTCATCAAATGCTAGTACCCCTAGCATTGTGATATATTGCAAGTTCCTTTCATCTGAGAAGTTGAAAGAACAATTGAATGAAGTCTGTTCCTTTAGACAGGTAAAACCAGTATAGAATAGGAAACCTGCTTCAACAGAGCAGAAGACTATTCTTGATTAGCACATAGGGATCTGACAATAGAAGGAAATAGGATCTCTGAGGTCAAATTTTTCCCCTTGAAAGTCAATGGCCATTAAGAAAAACCCACAATACCACAATGGACAAAGAACAACTAGTGACAGGTCAAATGGCCTTCTTGTCTCTGGGTTCCTATGTGCACGTCTCTTTCTAGCGATACCTCTCTGTTCCATTTCTAACTAGTGCGGAGAATGGTGTGTGCAAGGGCATAATTTCAGATGAAGTAATGGATGGACAATGCACACTAAAATTCAAAGGTATTCGGTTACAAAACAGCAAGCCTATTTCAAGGACAATTGTGGCTATGTAAAGTCGAAGGCTACACAAGTATATATAGTCTGTCGCACTTCCATGCCACCAGATCCTCTGAAGATGCCAGCCACAGATGCAGGCAAAGCGTCAGGAGAAAATACTAATAGAACATTGCCTCAAAACCTGGAAAACCCACAACAACCTAATTATAACTACTTTTGAAAACTCATAATAACTGTGGCAAGGTCATCCCTAGGATTTTATGTGTACACATGCTTATAATTCTCCAACCTAGGTGTCCTGCTGATCAGTTGGACTATCACCTCCATCATCCCCCAGACAGTATGATTGGTGCTGGCCAGGGATAATGGGTGTTATAGTCTAACACTTTTGCAAGGTCTCTGTTGTGTTATTGAAACTTCATTTATTAGGAGTATCACTCAATGTGCTAGCCTAAGGCCACAGATTTGGTGCTTCTGATGAGCCTTGTAACATCATAAACACCTTTATAATGGAATACATCTTCTGATGATGTGGACTCAAGTTCATGAAAGATTATGCTGTAATATACTTGAAAGAGTTTAAAAATGATACGGGATTCCTTTGTGAATTTTTCCTAGGGTATAAATCCCATTGAATTCAGTGGGTCTTAGAAATAATTGTGCATGAGATTGAACTGTAGGAACACAAAAGCAGCTCTTCTAAGCCAATTCCCTTGGGTATAAGATTGAGTTCATTGTATGGGATTGCTTACTCCTGCACCCATGAGACCAGGTTGCAGGTGAAGCCTTTATAAGTGTTCAGCTGTAGGCAGAAAAGAGCAGGGATGACGAATGGAGGATGGGAATCATCCTGCAGTTAGAGTGGGAAATAAATAAACAAGATATGAAAAAAGAAAAGTTCCTCCAATTGTTGGTTTTGTGATGTGCCTACCCTATATCTCCTTGGTTTTTAAAAATATTGAAACTACTGCATGAGTTAGTATAGGATGATCTCTAAGGATTTTCTTTTCTTTTCTCACTTGAGGTTCATACTTGGGAGTATTTGCGTGGTATTCAGCTTTAAAGCAGGAAGAGAGAAGAGTATATTTACACAAAAGGAAGGCCTTTCTGTCATTGGAGAAGAGTATGCTTTAACCAGAACAAGTGTTACTTCCGCTATGGCACTCTGGGTGAGGACCCCCAGATATCATTTTGATATCAACCAATTCGGCCTTAGCTTGACCTTTTTCCAGCCACCCCACTCCACGTGTTTGCGAGGTTCTCCGGACAAGCATGAACAGAGTGCGGCCGCTAATGGTTTTACATTCCAGACCCCATTGAGGCCAGCAACTCAAGCCTCGCTCGTAGCTTCAGGGAACTTCCAGCGGCAAACTTCACAATAGCGGCACAGCTCTCAGTCAAGCCATTCCTTTATGTTGGGCGATCAACGTACCAGCCACGCTATTGTCATCAAGAGTAAATCCAATCATGTAAACTTGACCCTGCCAAATCCTTTGTCTAGCACTAAAACTCCTTTTGTTCTCACCTGGCTTGCCATAGCTGGTAGGCACAAACTCCCCTATAAAAAACCCACATTTTCAAACGGTCTTTGGACTACTTTGGACTGCCATCCCGCCTTGTTGGTGGTCGTCTAAGGAAACTCCCCTTAGCCAGCCACGCTGAGCTTTCTTCTTCGGAACCCCATCTTTCCCTCCAGGACAACGAGACCAGGTGTCGTATTACCCATCCCTACTCTCTCCAATTCTGCTTTCCAGTTAGTGTGTGTGTGTTGTTTTATTCTTTGTTTATTTTTCAATAAACTGTTATTTTTGGTTACTTTAAACCTGCGTGCCTGTTCCCTGACCTGAAGCCATAGACATTGGGTTAAAGATCCTTGCTAAAGTTACCCTGCCTCTCGTTAGCCAAGAGAGTGCTCCAGCTAATTTCCCCCAATTGGTACTTTATTTGGCAAATCTGGGCGCCCCTCCCGGGACCGCCCCAACACACAGGGTAACACAAAAAATGTATGACTGCAGAGAACAGGCATGGTGTGTTGCCTAGTTCTGTTCAGAAGAAGTCAGGGAAAAAATAAAGAGAATGTGAGAGAGATAACACAGCTACATGTAACTGCAGATGTAAGACAAATATCTGCAGTTCTTTAGAGACCAGTGACCTGAGAAGAACCCATCTGGTGGCACCTTGGGGGAATAAGCCAGGATTCCTAGGCTAGGGATTCCAATTGATTCATTGATCGCTAAGCTGATATGTCAGGGCTGTCTGCAGACTCAGAAAAACACCAGACTTCCATTAGAAATTTTCTGTGCCTCTGGCAGCAAGATAAAGATGTGTATAGCACCCAACATGTTTGATGTGATCAGATTAAGTGACAGACACATTCCTGGAGCAGGGGCCAACCTAACACCATTCCCCTCTAGTTGCTGAAACAGTATGTTCTTCTTGCATACAGGAAAGGAGGGAGAACGCCATTTAGGACAGTACATGGAAGGCCTTGGATTGTGCAAGCCAAAATGAATGACTTTCCCTAGTACCTCATGTTTGCTCAGTTTGCTTGATAGTAACTCTTGGATAGCAGAACATGAGGGAGAAATACCAGGACTTCAGTGATTGAGGAAGAAAATGTAAAGAAGAAAAACAGTGAAACTTCCTTTCTGTAATTTTCATATGAATCAGAGTCTGGAGGACATATAAAGTATAAATATTATATGGCCCTACCATTTTGTTGACTGTACTATGAAGGAACTGGTTGAGAACTTCAAGTGTAAAGATAGATTATTACATTCTTATGTCAGGATTGTCCATGCCATAGTATTCCCATTATGGCTGTGAAAGCTAGACAGTTAAGAAAACTGACAGGAAAAGATTCAACTTATTTAAACTGTAGTGTTGGAGAGGAGTTCTATGGGTACCAAGGACAGCCAAAAACAAAAATCAGTACGTGCAAGAGCAAACTGAGCCTGAACTCTCCCTGGAGAACAAAATGTATACATTAAGGCTATTATATTTGGGACGTATCATGAAAAGAGACAAAATGCTCAGTAAAGTGGAAGGCAGTAGAAAAGCAGAAGACTGAAGTAAAGGTGGATTGATTCAGTCCATAGTTCTAAATTTGCAAGACAAGAGGAGGGCTGTTAACAACAGCATCTCTTTGAAGTTTTTCATTCTTAGAATCACTGCAAGTCAGAGCTCACTTGGCAATTAACAACAAACCATTAGGATGAGGTAGCCACCTCAGAAGGCAGATGCTAATGAACAGCAGTGGCTGAGCCATGGTCCTAGAAAGTAGTATATAAATCAAAATCTTCCCAACAGTAAACTGTCCCATTAGCCAGCAGACCTAGTATCTTAAACTAGCCATGATGAGAAATTACCTACCCATCTCCCAAACTACCAATGTACAATTGCCAACAGTACTTCTTTGGTAGTCTGATAGAATAAAGGCCATGTTACTTCCCAACTGTCTTGTAATCTATCATCTTGCAGTTGTTTAAAAAAATTGTCCTGATTAGTTTTTTTTTAAAAATTAACTAATTTTTTTTTTAAAAAATTGTCCTGATTGTCCTGACTAGTTTAATCTAAACTGTTACAAAGTGTATTTATTCAGAGAGGTTCCCTAAACAGTATTATTGGCAACTGGGCTAAGCAAAATAAAGATTTGCAAGATCTCAGTTGTTAGATTAAAGGAGATCTCTTTGCCAGAGTTTGGCTTCTTTGTGGGTGATCTAACAGAACATACTTAATGTGACCAAGAAAAGCTTTGCAACTAAATTTGGACTTAAAATACCTTTTTCTTTTTTTGGTGTTCCAAGAAAAATGTTACAAGACACTTTTAATATTACTTAGCAAGCTGAACTCAACAAAATTTCTGAGCGAGTTTCACGTTTATCAAAGGTCAAAAAGTGGGTTTATTTTGGGCATAGAAAACTACATAAATTACTTCCTTTTGCACTCTCAATGTTGGCAGGTGTTCTAATGTTGCATTTTAAAATGCAATACATGCATTTGCATTGTCCACTGCTTCTGCAGAGTCATGTGAACTTCCAGAAGTCTCGTTTATTGGAGTTCAGTAAAGCTTAACTTGAAAGCAAGTGATGTAATGTTAAAAATGGGTAGGTATGAATGTTAAGTAGCCACAGCCTTATATGACTTCATGTCTTTGCAGACTCAGGCTTTGCATCACTAACCTTCATATATGCAATGAAGAATCAGTCAGCCTTGTTTCTAAAGTGCCTCCATTTTCAGCACTGCTCCATGTGCCATTTTTTCCCTGCAGTGTTGAGATTTTGTGAAACTTTTTCTTCGTCAGAGCAGCAGGTTCCCCAGTATATGAACACATGGCCAAACAGATACATGAGGAAACCTTACATAGTGCTTTCTACACCCCTGCAAGAACAATATTGTTTGGAAGAAAGCTTTGAGCACAAGTCATGGAGCATCAGGGAACAGTTACACAAGACACAAGAAGCACAAAATAAGAAAGCAATGAATATGCACTAGCAGTGTAATGAGAACTTATTTATTAATGCATTAATTTGCAGAGATATTTATATACCTCTCTATAACATGGGATCTCAAGACAGCATACATGAACAATTTAAAACAGCAAAAGTAATTTATATAGACTAATATTTCATAAGTTGATAAGTTAAAAACAGGTAAAAAGAACTTAAAGCCAAGTGCCAAAGCACATGTTCTTAATAAGGATACGAAGTCTCTTAAATTTGGCAGAAGATCCAGAATGGTATAATTGTTTGAGTTGGGACGAGGACTCTGAAAGACCAGAGTTTTAATCCCCCCTCAGCCATGGAAACCCACTGGGTGACCTTGGGCAAATCACTCTCTCTCAGCCTCAGAAGAGGGCAATGACAAACCCCCTCTGAACAAATCTTGCTAAGAAAACCCCAAGATAGGGTCACCTTAGGGGTGCCATAAGTTGGAAACGACATGCACACAACAACAGCAAGCAACTTGGCAGAGCTTGGGCCCTGATGTACCGAAGGATGAAGATCTACAGGAAGGAATCATTCAATTGCCCTTAAGAGGATTGACCCGTAGCACAGTTGTGATAGACTGTGGTCTGATTCTCTTTGGACTTGCTTTAGGTATCAACAAAGCCATATTTTCTACTGGAGGAGTTGTATAAAATGCACATTTTTGAAAAATGGGAGCACCTTGTTGTTTTGTATTCAAGAGTAGCTGGGATGAGGGTTTTCCTTCCCACTACCACTTGTGTCCAATGGCATTGACTGTATTCACAAAGGCTGATGCCATAACAAAATGTGTTAGTCTTTAGGGTGCAAAAAAGGCTCTTGGCTGTTTTTCCTGCCACCTTAGTCCCTGACTGACAGTGGATGGAAACATAGAAGTGCTGGGGCCTTGCTACTGTGAGGATGAGCCAGGCAACTGAAAAAAGTTGGCAGTAATAGAGGCAATCCATAAAGCAGCAACAGAGGGTTACACTGCAATCCAAACCTAGTCCTTGGGATTGTTGGCCAACACAAGACCTAAACAAAGGAACTCTTTCACAGAGCCACTGCATGGCAGGACCTGGAACCTGAGCTTACTGGACAAGTTGACACCACCAAGTACTGTTTAGCATTTTGGTTCTATGTTTTCCACAATGGCCCTTCAAATAACCTTCCTGCATTTGAGTGGGGAGCGGAAGGCTTGTTTAAGGAAGAGGGTCCCTCACCCCATATTTGGCTCTTCCGGTACTTCAAGGGTCTCAGCACGCCCTCTAGTGGACATTCAGCAGACTTAACCAGAATACATGCTCAAGAGCAGTGCTTCTTAAGCTCTCTGATGTGGGTCACAGGCAATTTTTATTCTTCCAGTGTGCCAAGGACTGGTACTATATTTATGCTCATTGGCTATAATTTCATTCTTTGCTGAAAACTCTCTGAGAACCAAGCTGGTGACTTGTGGACCAGCACACTGTAGCATTGCTCTAGAGATTTGTTGATTTTTTATTTTTTTGGCTGGCTCATGGTGTTGTTATTGTTGTTGTGTGCCTTCAAATTGTTTTCAACTTATGGCTACCCTAAGGTGGACCTATCACAGGGTTTTCTGGGGCTGAGAGTGTGTGATGTGCCCAAGATCACCCAGAGGACTTTCATAGCTGAGTGGAGAATTCAACCCTGGTCTCTAGGATCCTAGTCCAACTCTCAAACATATGCCATGTCGGCTCTCAGCTCATGGGCTACCAGTGCATAAAAATATTTTTTGTAAATTAAATTCAGTCTCCATCACTCACAGTTGCTATTCCACTTCACTAAGTCACAAGGTCTTCACTTCATTTCTCCCACTGTGCGGCTTCACAACATTACTGTCTGGCTGCAAAAGGCAAGCAAAATTGATGCCAACTCTGCCATGGATTTTTGGGTCCAAAGTGAGCAGGAACTATATAGAAGAAAGAGAATTTCTGTAATCCTTCCTTTGGGTGATCTTAGGTATTAGAGGTTCCCACAAAGAGGGAGGAAAACAGCTGTAAATAGAGAGCATACTTGGAATTCCCCAGGATATCCAGATAGTTAGGGTGAGGCCTGCAACTGGACTGCAGCCCCTTGTGTTGTGCTGCTCTCCTTTAGACCTATTTTAAAGGACTAAATTATTTCCAATGACTTCAGATGTTATTTACTTTTCAGGGAATGAACACAAGATCTTCTCAGGGAGCTTTAGAAACTGTGCAAGATGGAAGAGCATATGTAGAAGGTCTTGTTTACATTCAGAACAAGCAGACTTTATGGATCACTGGCCACTGAGTTGTGACTATAGAAGCCAGAATTAAGAACAACGGTTTGGGGGCATGATATTAAATATTCATCCTCCCTCCTTCCAGGGATGGTAAGTATCCATATTGTAATAGTGACCAAGGGCCTGAAGTCACCTAGTTCCTTATAGATCCAGACTGGCCAGGCCCTAGAAGAAAGTTTAGACTAGTGATGTCACACTACAGTTTGGATTAGATCCCATACAGCTTTAAGAAAAACATTTTATTTGCATTATGACTGAAATTGGAGTCACTTATCACATCTTGACTAGCTTGGATTGAGACTTTAAGCTCTGCCAAAATTAAAAGGCCTCATACTATTACTAAAAATATATATTACATACATTTTGAAATTTAGTTATGGGGGAGAGTATTCAGAGGTCTAAACTGTTGCCACATTTTTTTCGTTGAGAACATGCCTCAGGATGTTGAAAAAAAAAAGTAGACCTGTATTATATTTACATTGAAGTAAAACAAATATAATTCCCCAGGATCTTCTTAATTTTTAAAAATGCTTTATGATAAAAAAAAAATCCCCTAACAAATCCATATAAGCAGAAAAGCAAAATAAAATAAAGCAAAAGACAAAAGCAAGACACAATAACAGCAGTCAACCAAGCATCGCAAACATTAACTTTAAATTTGGCTCTGTCCAAAAATGGTTACATGATATTTCTGTAAGTTTTTTTAACAAAATTAAGATGACAAGTGTTGGCTGATGTGAGGGTGGACCACACAGTGATTCTTTCTAAGTTATGGATGAAATAAAAGGTGACCAAATAGTAGCATTTTCCCTGACCCATAGGGCTAAGTGGTTAAGGTCAGTTTTTTTTAAAGTGATCTTTGTAAATATTACCACCAGCATTTGAGGCAAAAACGCCAGGGTGGTTAGTCTCCCTTTCCAGGAAAGCTATTGTGTTTTGTTCAAATTTCAATTGGCACATGTGTGTATGTGTTAGAAAGCCATGTGGGATGCCATCCAAGATGTTTCTCTGTCCTGCATTCTTTTCTTCCCATAGTGGCCAAACAGAAACCTATGGGAAACCCAGTAGCATGACATGAGTGCAACCACGCATGTGTGCATGCATGGAGGGATCTTTCCAATCTTGCTTTCCTTCATGGCTCCACTTCTTACCCTGTAGCATTCCACACCCAAAATATGACAATAAATTGCAAGATTTTTGAAATCAGAACTTGGCAACCTTACCCATAAGGGCCCAGATAAAATTACATGGTTGTGGGCTGCCACATGGACATTCCTGTGTTACACAATGTGAAGAGTTGGTACAGGCAGAGATTTTTGTTTCAGTGTGAGGTGCCGCTAGATAGTTAGGCCACACAGAGATGTTGCTCCTGTCGCCTCTCCTCTACTGGTGGTGGTGGTGGTGGTAGACAATGCAGGTTTTATTATTCTTGGTCTCTCTCTAGTGGGGGTTGGAAGCCAAAAGCATTTTGCCTGAACTATCATCTTTTCTGGGGTTAAACATGGTTAACCAATACCATGTAACACTATGCGCTTTGGGTTTGTGTTAAATCTATATCATACTTTAATTTATTTTTCTACCTTTTGGATTACCCATTGGTACTACGTGTGTATTGGGTATGGGGAAATGAGAAGGTGAATGTAGATGTGTATAATAAAAAGATTTAAAATCAATACTATGTAACAGCCATTTTGGCTTGATGCTTGGTGGTATGACCAAAAGACGGTGACTTTAACTAGTAGTGAGCTCATCAGCTACTCAAAAGAACAGTTACTAAACCCCAATATGTCAGTCTGTTATTAAATTTGAATCTGTACTTCAGGACATAAGGCCTTGTTTTGTTGTTGTGTGCCTTGAAATCATTTCTGATTTATGACAACCCTAAGATGAACCTATCATGGGATTTTCTTGGCAAGATTTGTTCAGGGAGGGTTTGCTCCTCTGTTCTTCTGAGGCTGAGAGAGTGTGACTGCCTCAAGCTCATCCAGTGCATTTCCATGGCAAAGTAGGGATTTGAACCCTGGTCTCCAGGGTCCATATCCAAACATTCAAACGACTACAGTACACTGGCTCTCAAGGCTTTGTGACCTTGGCTATATTTAAATTTCTACTTTAATATTTAGGCTAAACATGGACTGGTATGGGCTTCAGACATGAGATAGCATTCATTCAGTCCGAAAATGTGCAAGTGGGGGCCACATGGTTCCGCAGACACAGAACGTGCTTCAAAAATGGTGGATAGTCTGGTCTGGATGGTCATAACAATTACTAATTTATTTCTTCTCCTGTTTTCAGGCCTTGAGGCTGTGAAGATAACCTTGAAACAGTGAGTCAGACAAACATACCAGTCTGAACCTGCATGCAGCCAGAAACTTTTTGGTTCATTAATTAAATTGTGAAACAAAATGGGGTGCCTTTTTTTCTCAGTTTAGGCTTCTGATTTTTGTGGTTTTGAAAGGTGATGCTTTGCTTCTCACAAATGGGCTGGATAGGATGTGGTTTAGCTCCACAGAGGCTAGAGAATGGAGAGGGTGGGGGTGGAGAGGCCCAACCGTGAGTTGCTAAATGTGGGTTGGGGAGATTATATGGGAAAAGTGTATGGAAAAGTTGAAGAGCCCTTTGTCTAGCAGACACATTGACCTTTCTCTTCAGCTGTGTATAACAAAAGGACCCCTCCCCTCTCAAGGGGCCCTTGAATCATCCTTTCTCATAGCTTGAGCCTGAGATGAAAGATATTTGCATGGAAACACAAAAGCTCCCAGTCAATTGCTTTATTTCACCTACAGGGCAAGAATCAATAGCAATGGACTTCCCTTAGTCAGGTAATGAATGCCTCCACCCTTTCTTGCCTAACTGAAAAGGGTGTTCCTTAAAAACAAGAAAAAGAAGAGAGGGAACCAATAGGGGGTGACGGGAAATTCTGAGTGCAAGTTCTCTTTTTCAGCTCTAACCAGGGCAACACAGCTCAGCCAAACAACCTGTAAGGTCAGCTTTTGGCAAACCCACTAAAAGTAATCCTTCCCTGTTGAGCCAAACTGAAATTAAATTTTCCCTAAGCCAAACAAATTTAAAGTGGCCCCTCCACGTTTATCCTGGCCTGTCACAACCTTAACTGAACTATGTCACTCTAACTACCTGTAAATGAAATGAATTTTACATACCATGGGCCAAATTGTTGTTGAAACTCAAAAACCAAAGACCTATTCTCATTTAACAATTACAAGAACAGGATTCCATGGTAATTGTCATGGTTCCATCCCATGGAATCCTGGGATTATCAAATGAAAGAGAGGGTAATTAGAAATCCTAGTGTCTCAGCAAACTCCGGGAGTCCACAGAATGTTGCCACAACAGTTAAAGTAGAATACAGTGCTGTAATTGTATAGTATGAATGGGCTCTGACTCAAATTTCCTGCCTTTAAAATTCTGTGTAAATCAGCCAATTAGAAGTCAACTGAAACACAAGACAAAATTATGTATCATTTTGGCCAAACTATGCTACCCCAATGAACATGTCCTACCAGGATTAACTAAACCTATGTTGCTATATCAAGTCTTCCATAGATCCTGTTCCCTAGAGCTTTTGGACTACAATTCCCATCTTCACCAGCTAACAAGGTCAGTGGAGATCACCAGAGGTGTGTCCCCACTCCACGGTTTTGCACCATTTCATACCACTTCAGTTGCCATGGCTCTGTCCTACAAGATCCTGGGATTTGTACATTGGTAAAATGCTTAGAATTCTCTGCTGCAAAGCTCAGGTCCATTCTCCTCTGAACTACGTTACTAGAATTCAGTAGCAGAGAATTCTAAGTCACTCACCAAACGATAAATCTCAGGATTCCATAGGAGACCGAATTGGCTTTTAAAATGGTATCAGACTTCTATAATTGTGTATTGTGAATGCTTTCCAGGTTAGGAAAAGCTGTAAATGATCTTACCAGCCACACTAAACACAACAGTTGCATTATTTTTGCTCCTGTTTCGTTGTTGTTCTTCTTCTAATGTGGATATATTGTTGGGAGATGTCCACAAAATATTTGGACTCCAAATGTTTTATGACTGGCTACGCTTCTTATGATAGCCATTTTATGAGTAGCTGTGTCTCCCATGGTAGCCATATTCTGACTAGCTATGCCTCCACAGCACTCATTTTAGGATAGAGTTTGGAACTCTCAAAGTCCCAAACTTCTTGCTGCCATTTTTACTGCTGCTGCTGTTTCAACAGCCACAAACAAACAAATGAGCAAACAAACAGTCCTTTTCTTGCCATCAATATCTACTGCTTCCACTTTCGGTCTTGCTCTCTTAGTGTAGCTACCAGCGTATCTTCTAATGGATGCTCTGTCACCTACCCCAAGAGAGCTCTGTGGTGAAACTTCATAGTTTTATACCCGCCTGCTGTCTTGATTGGGCAGGAACAGTCCTAATTAATCCTCTGCCATCCCACTTTTGCAGCTTCTTTTAAATGTCCCAGTTCCTCCCTCCTCTTCCCACTTTTGTCCTTTGTCTTCAGCTTACTTCCATTGCTTCATACTGAGTTCAAAGCGCAAAACTAGCTTACACTTAACTCAGCAGGGGCTGTAGACTCAGGCAAAAGCCAACTGCTGCAGCTGCTCCTAGTTTGTGTGTTCTTCCTTATTAATAACTTTAGTCATCTTGACCACACTCTGATGTCAATTGGTCACATGTGTTCTAGTTCTCCTCTATGAAGTGTTGGAGAATAGGCGGTTGCTACTCAAGCGTTCCACTGGAGCAACATTTCAAATAAATAGTGTAAGTTATGTGGTCATGAGTCACAAGAAGAAGAAGAGGATTATTTGAAGAAAAAAGAAAACCAAAGAAACAGGGCTTTTGAGTGCCTGTCTGTTTCATCTGAGATGGCAGTGGTAGAGGAGACCAAGGAAAAATGGTGATTTTCAAACTGGGCTAGACATGCTTTGCTTGCTTCTCGGTATCGTTTATTTTTGTGGAGACATGCTCTAAAAGTGCTCTAGGAAAGGTGGGGGAAATGTTTGCTGTTTTATTTCATGCTTGCTCCACCTGCCTGGCTCTCTGGTGGGACAGATAGTGTGGCTTAAATGAGCAGGGAGGACTGAACACAGAATATTATCAGGAGATGGGGAGTGGGGTATTGGTGCTAAATGTCTTTGGTCCCAATGTCAGCCAAAAGGAAAAGAAAAATAGGGTGGGGGGGAATGTCATGTTTTCCAGGAGAACTAGTCTCAGCCCTGCCAGCATGTAGCCCTTAGCAGGTCACCAAACACTGAATGTTGCTCTTGACCCTGAAAAGATTGCCCACCCTGCTGTAAAAATGGATTGCTACAGAGAAGAAAGAAGAATTTAGTACTTCAGGTGAGCAACTGGCTACACAGGTGCTCCCAATAAGAGAGGCTGAATTTCTGTATCTGTAGTCTAACCTTCCTCAACAAAACAGAAAGAGCAAGTGTTAGGCCATACCTTGGAAAGACTCGGTAGGGGAGTACATTTGGCAGAAGCAGGGTGAACAAGATTACGTGGGAGATGGAGACAACAGCCCAAAGGTAAGCAGTAAATATAAAAATGCAGCTACAATAAGAGAAACAGGGCGGAGGGAGTTGAGCAAACTTCAAAGTCAAATATCAGGTGAGACACTGGAGCAGAAATCCCCCTGCTTTCAATGCCTATTCAGTAGTATGCAAAGAAGAATATGGAGTAAGCAAGATGAGATTGACTGCTTAGTACAGGAAGGTAAATACAGCTTGCTTAGGTATAACTGAGACTGGATGGGATGACACCCTTGTTTGGAATGCAGCAACTGAAGCTTATAATTTGTTCAAAAAGAATAGATGCCACAGAACAGGAAGGTGAGTAGCACTGTATGTTCAAAAAAATTGTCCATCTGCTCATAAAGTCAAGAGAGCAAACACAGCCGCTCTGCAGAGAGCAACAGGGTAGAAAAGAACAGACAATGGAATGGGAGAACAACTTTGTGATTAGAGTCTACCCACTAAACAAAGAAGATATAGAGGCTGCTTTATGGAAACAAATTACAGATGTTTCAAGGAAGCAAGAATTAATACAGATGGGGAATTTCTGTTACCCTGATACCTGCTGAAAGACAATCTCTGCAAAGCATGGAGTCATCAACAAATTTTGGACATGTCTTCAGCCAGTGGAAACCTCCTGGGAAAGTAACTGTGTAATGCTGGAATTCATGATCTTACGTAGTCAAACATAGGCCTTGGATTTCAGGAAAGTTGATCTTAATAAACATAGAGCAATGTTAGGCAGGATTCTGTGGCCAGAGAGATTAATAAAGGAAGGAGCCTGTGACAATTCCAACTCTCCCCACACCTTTTTGCAAATTCCTCTTAACAAAGGACATGTCCAGACAGTAAAATCTCTCTATGGCTTAGCCTTGATGTTAAATAAAATACCTGATAAAACACTGGGAGTGTTACCCTGTATGTTGGGGGTCCCAGAAGGGGCACCCAAATTACCAAATAAAAACACAAGTTGGGGGGAATTTAGTTTGAGCACTCTGTCGGCTAAACGAGAGGCAGGGTAACTTTAGCAAGGATCTTTAACCCTATGTATACAGCGGCGGGTCAGAGAGCGGCTAGATAAGGTTTTCAAAGTAATAAACAATATTTTATTAAAGACAAGAAACACGCAAGACAAGACATAAACTAACTAGCTGAGAAATAGAAACGGAGAGCGTTCGGGAAAGGCAATACGACACCTGGTCTCATAGTCCTGGAGAGAAGCGGGGGTCCAGGGAAGAAACCTCAGCGGGGCTCGCTGAGGGGAGTTCCCTTAGACAACTGGCAGCAAGGCGGGATGGAAGTCCAAAGTAGTCCGAAGACGTCCCAAAAGCGGGAACCTTTTATAGGGTGGAGTTTACCTACAGGCTATGTTACGCTCATTGAGAACAAAGGAAATTTGGGGTTGGACAAAGGAGTTGGCAAAGGTCAAGTTTAGCATGGTTGGTTTAGCTCTTAAGACAATAGCGTGGCTAGTTTGTTAATGGCCCTATATAAAGGAATGGCTTGGCTCTTGGCTGCATGGCTTTGTGTAACTCCGAGCCGAGCAGAGCTGGTTTGCAGGGAGGTTTTTCCCTAAAGTGACGGAGAGGCTTAGAGTTGCTTGCCTGAATGGGGTCTTGGAATGTACAGTCATTAACGGCCGCGCCCGTACGTGCTCGTCCAGGAGGCCTCTGCAAACACGTGGAGTAGGGTGGCAGAGAGAGGTCACAGAAAGACCAAATTATTTGATATCAAAAGGATATATAGTGCTCTCACCTGACATATCATAACCATGATAACAGGAGAACTCATGACTAAGTCCTTCTGCGTTATTGGCTGGTCAGCATCAATTTCTCTTTATGCCACATGTCTAGCCACTGGAGAAAGAGCCATGTCTGTGAGCAAGATCTTCATTTTCACCTGGGCATCAAAGAAACAACTATGGTATCCAAGGCTCAGCAAGTTGTTTTGGCATGTGAGAAAAGCCTCCACAAGTTACTCTCTCTTGGCAAGAAAAGTACAATGTTATTAAAATAAAGAATTAATATTTTATTTCCCTGATTTCACCCCAAATCTGCTATTTGAGGTGATGGCCTCACTGCCTAATGGTAGGGCAAAGTGGGAGTGACTGATCTTAAAAACTAACACCAGAGGTTCCAGGGAAGTCACCCAGACCACAAGAAGCACAGACTGGATGGCCATCTGTTGGGAATGCTTTGATGTATGTTTCTGCAAAGCAGGGAGTTGAACTGGATGACCTTTGTGGTCTCTTCCAACTCTATGGCCCTTTCCGCACAAAGAAGTTAAAATGGGCCAAGGTGTGCTGTCACAGATGTCATCCGCACCTTGGATCAGACTAGGTTCGGACTATTTACCTTAGTTTCGCACCTTAGTCCAATCCAAAACACCTCCAAGTGGTCCTCCGGCATGCTAAGTGAAGACCAGAAAAATCCAGTCTTTCAATCTTCTGGAGTGCGCCATTGTGTTCCTGCTGACATGTGCAGATGCACAGGCTCGCACCAATGCAAGCCTGTGATCAGCAGAGGGCAGACTGTGGGCGTGGCCAGCGTCAGCGGTTGGTCCGGACCCACGAAGAACAGGAAGCCGCTGTTTTCAGCCAGAGCAGTGCGGATCTAAAGACCTTGCACTGCTCCGATTTGCCCTGGACCAAATGGAGGAGCCCTGCAGAAGGGCTTAAGGGAAACTCCACGTTACTTCGGACCCAGAAGAAACAGTGAGTAATGGCATGGAGCGATTCACTCGCCTCGTGCGGAAAGGGCCTATGATTCTAAGTGATGCCTGTTTTGCCTGGACATCCCGGTGAACAAGACTGTTCCCTTTCTTATAGAAGCAGGGAAATGAATAAAGAAAAGGAACTGTAATATTAGGCCAGTTATTGCCAGCAATAAATAATTGTGATCTCTTCCAGAATAGATCTATATAACAGCTGGTAATTATGTTTCTAAGTCTCTCCCACACATTTCCCTCTGAGGTCTGCATCTTTAAGTTCCCATCACTTGACCGACCACCCCCCACAAGAGCAAGCTTTATTGCCATGGGTCACTGTATTTTGCCCTGGTTTATTCCTCATTTGTTTAAAATTATTGCATCATAGTCTTTATAAATCTGTCCCCACCTCCTTACCTATTGGAACATCAGGGCTTTCTGGGAAGGCCTTTACTAACTTATCGTAGAATCATAGAGTTGGAAGAGACTTCAGGGGCCATCAAGTCCAATCCCCTGCTATGCAGGAACACCCTCAAAGCACTCCCAACAGATGGCCATCCAGCCTCTGCTTAAAAACCTTCAAAGAAGGAGACTCCACCGCACTCTGAGGCAGCATATTCCACTGCCGGACAGCCCTGACTGTCAGGAAGTTCTTCCTGAGGTTCAAGTGGAATCTCCTTTGCTGCAGCTTGAAGCCATTCCTCCTTGTCCTAGTCTCTGGAGCAGCAGAAAACAAGCCTGCTCCCTCCTCAACATGACATCCCTTCATGTTGCGAACAGACATGACTGTAGCTATACCTGGTGTTTCTTCAGTAATAGGCCTACTTATTGAATGTATGAAGGCAGACATGAAGCATCTGCTCTGGAGCCTTTCTTATGGGTCACATTAAGGATCTTTCCACACTACACTGTTCTGGTGCTACTATTCCACTTTCAACATCCTGTGGAATTTTGGGGTTTGTAGTTCACTGAGGCCCAAGAGCTCTCTGGCTGAGAATTCTAAAGGCCCCTCCCTAAACTGCAAACCCCAGGATTCTATAGGCTGTTGAAAGTGGAGTAATAGCACTATAACAGTATCGTGTGGAAAGGCTCTCAGTCTTTGAATAATATCCTGTACAGAGACTGGCCAGTAGGCTGGTAAGCATTAGGTTTAAAACCTTGCACGACTGACAGTGTAAGGCTCAACACCTCTTTTGAAGGACTCACCCTCCTTTATGCAGTTTAGTTATAAGGTATTTGAGCTCCAATAAAATCAAAAAGAGGTGATGGATGGTGGAGGCATGATGGAGCAGCAGGAAGAATCTGATTCTGAAACAGTCATGATATTGTGACTAAAGCTGGGAACAATGTAATATTTATGTTCTGTTATTGTATGCAGTCATGTTGACTTCAACATACAGTGATGCTGTGAATAAAATACTATTATTAACAAGAAACTGTTATTAACAGCCCCAGTCTGGTTTTGCAGACACAGGGCCATGACTTCCTTGACTGAGTCAACCCACCTGTACTGTGGTATTCTTCTTTTCCCAGTGCCATTAGCTTTCCCTAGCATCATTGTCTTTTCCAATGGTCATTTTTTGTGATAGGTCCAAAGTACAATAGTCTCAATTTAGTTATTTTGTCCTCTAGTGAGAGTTAGGTTTGATTTCCTTTCATTGTGTGCTTTCATGTAGTTTCTGACTTACTGCAATCCTACGGTATGGGGATTTCTTGGCAAGATTTCTTTAGATGAGGTTTGCCTTCATCTGAGGCCCAGAGAGTGTGACTTGCCCAAGAACACCCAGTGGGTTTCCATGGCTGAGTGGGGATTTGAACCCCAGTCTTCTCGAGGCCTAATCCAGCGTTCAAACCACTACACTGTGCTGGCTTTGGATCCTAGATTTGTTCTAGGATCCTAGAGGATCCTGGATATCCTCTAGAATTCCTTTACTTGTACACTTGGTGACTTGTGGTATTTGTAAAACTCTCATTTGAAACACATTTCAAATGAGCTGATGTCCCCTTCCATCAGCATTCTTCACTGTCTAATGTTCACAGCTGTACATAGATATTAGAAATGCCATACATAGTATGGATAATTCTGACTTTGGTGTTCAACAGTATCTTTACACCTAAGGATCTTGTGTAGTTCCTTTATAGCTGTTCTTCCAAGTCTTAGCCTTCCTCTGATTTCTTGTCTGCAGTCTGATATTGTCTGATAACCAAGTCAAGCTATAAAATGTTTTTCACAATTTTAATATATTTTTCATCAGCTTTAAACCTATGTACAGTTAATTGCTTTGTGTTTTTCTTAATTTTTTCCGTTAATGTGGGCCAAGTCACTTAACAAAAACTGTCCCAGGAAGCCGTAGACAGTAAGTACCTGATTAGGCCATGACAATGTGGTCATAGATGTGTAGTATGTCAAAATGCTCAGAATGTCAAATGTCTAGAAGATGTTAAGGGAGCTAAATATTCATGCAAAATAGAAGCCAAGATTTCACATTACCTTATATGAGGCTTGTACTGGAAGGCTATTGCAAAGGTCTCCTGCATCCAGTCCTACAACTGGTGCCTCAGAAGCTAGGAAGGGCAGAATGTGACGAGTTATGTTCTTGATGAGGTTACATGTTCAGGTATCATTGCACCAGTACCAGCTGTATTGGCTACCAGCACATTCCCAGGCCCAAGTGAAAGTGCTGCCTTTGACCTATAAATGCCTTAATCAGTTTAGGTCCAGGTTACATGCACAATTGACTTTTGGGGCAGGTAGAGTACTCGTCACTACATAAACATTAACTTACATAATACTTAATAGTCTGTTTCTCCCAGTTTTGAACTTCAGCCCAAGTTTTATTCATTTTCAAACAACTGATGCCTATAGCAACATGGGATTTACAATAGTTATTTGAGTTTATGAACTTGTCATACTGATTTAGAACTAGATGGTTTATAGTGTAAGCTGCAATGAGAAGAATGTAGTCTTGAAAGGCAGCTAAGACATGTATAAAATAAAGAGACCAAGTCAATTTAAACAGGACAATAGGAGTTTGGCCACATGATACTTCTTTTAGGCCTACATTGTTAGCTGGGACAAATAGGGTTGCCCAGCTGAACAGCTACAGAAAGGGATATCTAGCTTGAGCCCCCAAAGTGGTTGAAAGATTGCTTGGACTCTGGAAAACCAACTCTGGACTGGTTCACAGATGCAAGTGTACCATCTGATATCTCATCACTCAATAGCTTTCAGGTGATTGGATGACTGACTCTAAAGAGGTGATGTCAGGTAATAAGAAAGCACTCTGACTGAGAGGCTTGGTCCCTGGTGGCTGGATCATCACTTAATTCTGCTATTGCTGAGTGATGAATAAGCATGTGTTAGCTCACCTGAAGAGGAAGGCAGCTTTAGCAACATTGTGCTTGTGTCACTGTTAGATCACAGATATTCCCCTTTAGAGGACAGCCTGATGTCAGCTGCTTCTTATATATTGATTCTTAACCTGCACATTTCTAAACAAGAGCTTTCTGCAAAACTCCATGAGAATGCAGAAACATAAGAAGGGCCTTGCCAGATCAGGCCAAAGTCCCTCATCGCAGCCATCAAGATGCTCACCAGAATCCTACAACAAAGACATAAGAGGATATTAGCTGGCCTCCCCCTCCTAGTCACTGTTGTTTATCAGCAGCTGATATTCAGATATGTGCCCTCCCTGATCCTCCATATCACATACTACTAGCCCGTGATAACCCTCTATTACAGCTATCTAGATTGGTGGCCGTCATATCCTGTGGAAGCAAATTCCATAGCTGAGCTGCACTGTGTGAAGTAGCCATTTGATCTACCCTGAATTTCCCAGCATTTAGCCACATTGGATGATTCTGAGTTCAACAGTGTAAGAGGAATAAATGTTTCCTCTGATGTACTTTCTTCACAGTGTGCATAATTTTATACATATTTATCATGTTTCTTTCTTTCCTCCTTGTGGTTATGAGCCTTTAAGTTGTTTCCAACTTGGTGGACCTATCCTGGGGTTTCATGGAGCTAAGAGTGTGTGACATACCCAAGGTCATCCAGTGGGTTTCCATGGCTGACCAGGGAATCAAACTTTGGTCTCTAGGGTTGTAGTCCAATGCTCACGCTGGCTTTCTCTCTTACGTTTTTTTTCTGATACAAAAATCATCCAACACTGTAGCCATTTGCAGTAAGTTGGGCCCTTGCTAGCAGGCAGAAGGGCTGTGGAATCTTTGTTAGCATCATGTGGCCAAACATTAATAGCTGCCCAATGTAGAGAGAGACTCCATTTATATTAGTGATCTTGCTTAGGAATTTTCATATTAGCTTGACAGTCTGAGGCTGGGAAATGATATGAAGGCTGGGAATGGATTAGGGAAATGAATTTTCCTATGTTGCTCACCTCTTTATGCAGTTCTCATGGCTGTGAGTGGAAGATGGATTACGCTTGCACACTTTGGTTTTCTTTGTTTGCTTCTTGGGTGTTCGTTTTCTGTCAGCCTTGGCCTAGCAGGGTGCATCCCAACCCAGGTGCTGCATATACCAGCAGTGGGGACCAAATCTGATTGCAGCCATTTATTGTCTGGATAGAATTGGTTTGGGAACCTAATTCTACCACTGGCTGTGAGGGGATGCTGGACGCCATCAGTGAAAGGGCTGGGGTGCTTCTGTTCTGTGAAGCATCTGATGCATCATTTACCACCAATAGAGCTTATGCGATAACAGTGATGACAGCCAACTTGGTATAGCCAACTTGGCTATAGTGATTTGAGCATTGGACTACAAACCTGGAGAGCAGGGCTTGATTCCCTGCTCAGCCATGGAAACTCACTGGGTGACCTTGGGTGAATCACGCACTCTCAGCCCCAGAAAATTATTATGGTTCTGCACACACCTGGAGGATTGGCATGGTCTAATTGGCAAATAATATTCGATTGGTGCTATATTAATTGGCTTTCATAAAAATGATACCTGAGGTGACAGCTCAGCCATGCTGGAAGAGGAAAATTCCTGACTGTAAACGTGACATGGTAAGGAAGGTCAGCCTTACCAACCTCTAAGCAGAAGGCCCAGTCAGTTCAGGACAATAGTGCAGCTGCTCTGAATACAGAAGGCGTGAAATATCTAGCTGGATTCTCAGAGCTGAAATAGGGAAGTTTTCCACCAAAATGTGATTGACTTAAGCCTGGTCCCTGTGTACCTGGACACTTTCTTATTGTTTCCCCACATCTCCACAAAATCCAACTATTATGACAACCATTATCCCCTTGTCACTCAAACACGAAACCCATTGACTCCGTTCTGACTTCATTGTTTGTGTTGCAACTCCCATTGTCCATGTAGCTGCGAGTGCAAGTCACAATCATACCTCTGGGATATTTTTCAGGTGCAAATATCCCTGATTTTAGGTTGCTCAGTGCAGTCTTTCACTGATCCAGCCGCCACTCTGTCCATCTGTTTCCTGAACAAGAACTATCCTTAGGTTTCTTAGGTTTGATCTCAGTCTCAGAGGGCAGGAAGGTTAAGAGGGGACATGATAGCCATGTTTAAATATTTCAAGGGATGTCATGTTGAGGAGGGAGCAGGCTTGTTCTCTGCTGCTCCAGAGACTAGGACAAGGAGCAGTGGATTCAAGCTGAAGGAAAGGAGATTCCACCTGAACCTCAGGAAGAATTTCCTGACAGTCAGGGCTGTCCGGCAGTGGAATATGCTGCCTCAGAGTGTGGTGGAGTCTCCTTCTTTGGAGGTTTTTAAGCAGAGGCTGGATGGCCATCTGTTGGGAATGCTTTGATGTGTGTTCCTGCATAGCAAGGGTTTGGACTAGATGGCCCCTGGGGTCTCTTCCAACTCTATGATTCTATGATTCTACCTAAGCTATGTTGCGACTTTCTCTGCTTCTCTCCAGACTGGTACATATTTCCCAAATCCCTCAAGGTCCTCTATTCTACTTTCCTTCCTTACTTTTGCTCAGCCTTGTGTGAGTGAGCACATGCTTGAGCTTTATGTGCGTGAATGAATTTATTTCAGTAAAACACATTTGGGCTAGTTATTTTCCTGTGTGAGCCTGTAAACGGGGATAGTCAGATCTTGCTAAATTACCCCCCTCTCATAAGCCTTCGAACTTTGAGCTAGTTAATTCCGCACTCTTTCACAGAAGTGTTGGCATCATGAGGTGGCCCTTGTGGTATCTATGTTTTGGGGTAACAAAACCCCATGGTTACTTTACCTTAGGGTCACCATAAATCAGAAACAACTTGAAGGAACACAACAACAACAACAACAACAACAGCTGTAATATGTGTCAGTGTTCAGCTCCAAAAGAGGGCCAAGAGAGGTCTGGAACTACAGTTCACTTCCAGAATAGAAGAACTCTCTTAGCAAAACAGTTGCTTGACCCATTCAGTAACTTTCTTCCATCACCAGTATCCATTGTGATTTCTAAAGTCCAATATTCTGCCTAAGATGTAAAGAGAAAGAATGGTCCAGAATGGTGGTCTATTTGTATAATGCCTAGATTTGTATAAGGATCATATGAGACTGGATGATGATGAGGGTATTTATACCCCCCACACACAACTGGGACTCAAGGTGGCTTACAAAAATTTAAACAGATACAGATAAAAGCAAATAGGCAAAAATATACAAAAATGTTGCTAAAATGTAATGAAAGTATCTGTAGCATCAAAACCATTTAAAACATACCAGTCTCTTAAAAAGGGCAACAGCATACTATTATGCAGTCAGTTCTCAGAAGCCTGTTGGAGTAAATAAGTTTTCACCAGCTGACAGAAGGACTGCAAAGAAGCAGCCAGTCTGCCTTCCCAGAGCCTAGGGGCAGTCACCTGGAAGGCTCTCTCCCTTCTTCCCACCAGTTGTGCCCTTGGGTCTGAGAGAAGGAGCAGTAAAAAAGAAAAATTCCAGAACAGAATTTTCCTTTTTCACAGCTGCTGCACTCTGGGGCAACATTTTGACTGTATTAGCCACCATAAACAGATGCCTCTTTTCCTGGTCTGTCACTGCCATCTCAGGATGGAATCCTGAAGGTGATTAGTGCTGGTATAACTCATGGTTATGCCAGTAATAAGTACTTTTAAGGCCACTGTGGAAGGAGGCACTCTGTACCTCCTTGTGCAGCACCACACTTCCAAGTGTAGCTCTTTCCCCCGGCTCCCACGTATAGCTCTTCCCTGCCTTCTTACATAGCCAAGGGCAAATAGCACCCTTCCTTGTTTACAGGGTGATGGCTACTTCTGTACACCTCGGGAAAGAGAAGGAACATCACATATGTCCTGCCTAGACCACCGGCATAACTATGGTAGTGGAGAGTTATGCTCCACCAACATAACTTTTTGATCTCAGTCTCAGAGGGCAGGAGGGAAACTTATGTCACTGATAGGATTCCATCTGATGTGTTAAATGTGCCTCCCATGTAGGAATAATGATCAAGTGGAACCAAAAAACTACCTTTTGTATATGAGCTTCCACACAGGTGGAAGCCGCAAATCCAAAGCTGCAAAAAATCAAATTACTCCTCACCTAGATGACCATAGGACAAATCTGTATCTCTTTTCAGAGATAGAAATATAGGGAAAAGAAAATACTATTTTCTACATTTGATCAAAGCAATATCTATTATTGAAGCAATAAAGCTGAGATATATCACATATATGGTGCTACTGGCTACAAATTTGGTACCTATAATAGGAGACAGCTGCTAGAGAGATGCGGGATGCTCACCTGCTTCATGAGGTTGTATGAAAGAGAAGCATATAGGGAGAGGCTGAAATTCTGACCTCCAGTCCACTATGGATGAAGAAGCTCACATTTTTTGAGCTTGTTTTACTGCAGTTGTTTCTCTGATTTGCTGTTCAACTTTTTCTCATTTTGTTCCCTAGTTCTACTCAAAAAGATGATGATCACAGCACCCCCTCCCCCGAGATTACACAGCAAAAAGGGTGATATCACAATGTGATACCACAGCTGATTATGCACTGACATCATTTCCAGCAAATGCAACCTTTTCTTGGAAGAAAGTAGAATGGATGGGTGAAGAATGGATGAAGATGTTTTCAGGAAACAGTTCCTTCCTTCTTAAGGCTTGTCTTAGGACCTTTCTGCCCTACACGGCTATAGTGCTATTATTCCACTTTCAACCTCCTATGGAATCCTGGGGTTTGCAGTTTAGGGAGGGGCCTTTAGAATTCTCAGCCAGAGACTCTTTGGCCCCAGTAAACTACAAACCTCAGAATTCCACAGGATGTTGAAAGTGGAATAATAGCACTGTAACAGTGTAGTGCGGAAAGAACCTTCGTGTGATACCTGGAAGGTTGCCCAAAGAGGTGTACCTTTTGATGCTGAAGACAATGTTGGTGGAAAAAGTCTACCTTTAAACTCAACTCTCCTGTTTTTCATGTTCTTTCCAGAAAGATCTCTGCCACAGCTCTTTGTTGCGTTATGGCTATGGAGGCAAGGAGGATGACAAAAGAGCACAGGCTGCTGAGAAACTGCCCTGACAAAAGAGAAAGCATTTCTTTACAAGTGTATCAATATGCATTTAAAACAGGGTCGGGCCACCTGTGGCCCTCCAGAGGTTGTTGGACTACAACTACCCTGAGCCGCAACCAGTGGCAAGGGATGCTGGAATTTGTCATCCAAGGACATCAAGAAGGGAAACAAGTTGGTTTAAAACATTTGTGTGAGCTGGGGGTGGGCAACTTCCAAGGGCTTCCCCCTTGCAGCCTTTTTGTTTTGAATGTAAATATCTCTTCCCTTGCACTCTCTTGCATATTCAGGGGAAATTTAGCCATATTTTCATACACCAACAGGTGTTTAAACCCAGCAAGGGGATTTTCTCCCCAACTAGAAGTGACTAGAGGTGGGAATTGGGGAGCCCTCAGGATGTTGTTGAACTAATGGCAGATCCCGGCATTTCTCATTACTGCCAGTGCTCTATAAGGTTGCTGGGAGTTCCAGTCCCACAATTCCTGGAGACCTACACAATTCCTCCACCTACTAATGGCCACCCAGAGCTGAGCTTCTCAAGCTACCTGATGTGGGAGACCAGGGTTGGTTTGTTTGTTTTTCTCGATATGTCAGAGACCAGCAGTTTATTTGTGCCCATTGGCTAGTTTGTTACTTTCTTTCCTGTAAAGTTACCAGGGACTAGCAGACAGTGGACATTTTGAGTAGCACTGACCTAGAGCATTTGTCATGAAATGAATTATGTAAGACCTATTAGGTACATAACAGGGCCACACTTAATTAACTGGATTAATTGCTTGCAATATGCTGAGCAGCTGAACATCTCTCCCTTCACAATGAATTAGCCAACAAACGTACATTTTCAGAATCATTTTTAATGCAAGTACTTATAAAAACTGCAGATGGCAAACAATATATAAGAAAAGGCATCCCATTTTCTTAATACTGGACAGGAAAGAAGAGTATGTCTATCTCTAAGTGATTGCTTTTTCTCATGCTTATATTTGATCAATTAATAAACCCAAACTCATACCATCAGTCCATCAACTACTATTGCTTTTACTGTCTGACACCACAAATAAATAAATGCACTACAACTGAAGGATGTGAATTCATTGGCAAAAGGGAATGGTATGAATAATAGAAATTTGTTCACAATGTGGCATCTTAGAAAGAGACTGCTGCCAGCAGTTTACCACCTTCCTCAAATGTACCATAACTGTTGGCCTCAGCTTTTCCCAGACTACTTGGAGGGTCAACCAGTCTGCCCACTGCTGCCTTTCCAAGTCCTTTCCAAGTGCTCAGAAGTTTCCCGCTGCTATGCCATCCTCACCCCTCCCAAACAGAAAGCTGCATTTCCTTCACAGCATATATATGGAATAGGATGTTGGTGCTTCAGTGAAACACCATGCAAAGGAAGGGCAAAAAAACAGCTGCCCATAAATATTTAAGCCAAGAATTCCATCAGTTGGGATGGAGAAAATCACAAGAGGGATAGAGACATTTGGGACAGGGATCCAGGAGAAAAATTAGCAGGGCTTCCTGTAATGCGGAAGGTGATTTATTGGATGGTTGGAAAATCTGCCTCAGGCATTGGCCATGGAGGAGATGCTCGGGAAAGTACAGGGTAATTTCTCTGGATAACTGGAGCGCATTTCAGCTTTTCTGGTGCTCGTGACAACATTTAAAGTCCTAAATGGCTTGAGACTTGAGACTTTGATACTTGAGGGTGTGCCTCTCCCTGTATGTGCCTGCCTGAGGAATGAAGTCTGCTGGGAGGCCCTCCTCTGTGTCCCACAAGTGAGGTCAATCCACTGTGCTGGGACACAGAAGAGGGCCTTCTCAGCTGTGGTGCCCCAACTCTGCAATGCCCTCCCCTTGGAGGGCTGATGGGCATCAACACTCATTTTGTTTAGATGTCAAGTGAAAACCTGGCTGATCATCAAGGCTTGTGGAGCTCATTAATTCATCTCAAGTACTGAGGCACATAGGTTTAAACAAACTTTTAAAATCTTATAAATCTGCTTTCCTTCACTATTATCTACTATATAAAAGTCAAAGTTTGTGAGTGACCTTGTCTGTCTGCGTCAGGCAGGCAAAGACCTCATACGATTTGCTGTGTGAGGCGTGAAGATTCATATGATTGGCTGACTGTGAAGATTCTATGGAATCCTGGGGCTGGCAGTTTAGGGAGGGGCCTTTAGAGTCCTCAGCCGAGGGCTCTTGAGCCTCAGGCTGGTTGTTATGGAGATGAGAAGAAGGGCAGTGTATATTCCCTCAGAAACCAAATCCTCTATATGTTAACAATTCTGAATACAGATTGGATTGGAGAATATGGGGATAAGTTATAGGTACTGTAATAGGCCACTTGCTATGGAGACGAGGCCTAGCAGCAAGGAGAAAGACAGTGCATTCCCTCAGTAACCCAACCTCTGTATGTTAACAACTCTGAATACAGATTGGATTGGGGAATATGGAGAAAAGTTACAGGTACTGGAATAGGCCAGTTGCTATGGAGATGAAGTCTAGCAGCAAGGAAGATGACAGTGTATTCCCTCAGGAACCCAAACTGTGTATGTAAATAACTCTGAATACAGATTGTATTGGGAAATACGGGGAAAAGTTACAGGTACCGGAGAAGGCAGTTTGGTGAGTTCTTAAGAGGAAAATAAAATCCTGGGCAATGCTGGGTAAATATGCTAGTGTTTAATATATTTTTAGCTTACAGTAGTCCTTCCACTTTCACAAGGGTTTGGGGCGTAGAACCAGTAAAGCTTATTAAATCATATTTGCTTCTCTGTGTGAAGAGTTCAAGTTGATCTTCTTTATTTCCCATGGTTTGTGCTTTAATATAGAGGCATCTGAAACCATGGTCATTCCTTCATTCCCTCTGGTAATTCCTTCCTGTATTTTCTCATCTATAGGTGGATTTCCCTCCCATTTCCCCAGTTCTTCCACCTCCTTGGTGCTATTGTCAATAATACCTAGTGTCTTTGAAAATACTGTCTCTGTCCCCTGCAAGATTTGCTTTAAAGTCCCGCTGTTCAGATTTGTGATATTCCTAGCAAGCATGTTGTTACCAGAACTCCTTCTTCATGAAAGTATAGACTATGGTCCAAGAAATCAAATCTTTTTCCAATGACACCATCCCTGCAAGCAGTTCACTCCAATATTATTGTCTTCTTTACTGGACTGTAACTTTCAACAGGGAGGAGAAGGGGAAGTGTTCTTTTGGCTGACACAATGGTCAGCCAACCCAGCCTGTTCCATAACCAGCTTCTGCAGTAAACAAGAACATCCCTCCTCCCACTCTGATCTGTGGAAGAGGATGCACTACCTGTTTCTGAATGGATTAAGTACACTTTAGCTCACTGCTAAAATTATCTTTGTAACACAGGATTTTAGCTGTATTTTGTTTTAATTTATTGTGAGCCACCATATAGCCTGTTACAAGAGAAAGGCAGGATATTTGTATGTGTGGATGGATGGATGGAGATGTGTGGGTGTACACTTTTGCGCCACACTGCTTTGAGATACTTTCAGATATAGAAAGTGATATAGAAATGGATCGATCAATACTAATGCTAGAACTCAGGTAGTTCCTCCAAGTCAGTTCTCAGTCTATTTTGTTTTTATATTCTCAAAATGAACAACCAACAACAACAACAACAACAACAAAGCAGAAGCCCTAGGTCAAAGTTCCTCATGGTTGACCTCCTTTTCAGGTGAGTTCAGTCCTTTAGTTCCGGGAGAGATAAGAGATGGAAGGGGGTGGCAACACTCATACAGGGAGTGGAGACAATAGTGCAATTACAGCCAGCTATGTTATTGAACAGTCTATAAACTGAATGGGTGAGGAGGGCAGCAATGAATAAATGAACAAACAAAGGCCTAGGCAGAAGAAGGAATGCATGGAGAGATGGGAGCATAGAGTCATTTAGGATACCAGAAGAGGGAAGATCCCAATAGATATAAATCCTAGTATTGATTAGAATTGGACAGCATGAAGTGGGGGCTGATACTTTCCAGGAATCCTCCTTTGGTTGCTAAAAGTATCCTCAATCTTCTTCCCTACTGATGCTCTGGAGGGTATGGCTACACTTTCACAGCCAGCAGAAGTGTTGCAGGAGCCATGGTGCTACCTAACATTTCAAAGCTTTCAATTATTTTAATCCATTGGAAGTTACCCTAGAGAATTCCTGTCAGCATGAAAGATGTGATAAGTGAAAGCCTGCTTTGTGTTATGAGATTATACTGTTTATCCCGTTTTCAAGTTAATTTTAATAGCAATTATATTTGCACCTCAGATCTTCTGGGATTCTTGTCTTAGAGGTGGGGGTGAGTGAATGGTCCCTGAAGATCTTTGTTGGATTGTCAAAAGGCTAGATCAGGTTTCCCCTTTCACCACTGCTTTCCTATTGAGTTTCTCCCTTTAGAGAAGACAGGAGAGGACTTTATCTCTGGGGTAGGAAGGCTTTCTTCTATCAAAGACTGCATTCTTTCTGGTACAATTTTGTTGGGACTACATGCCTGTAAGTGGTCTAGGCTGAAGCAAGTTGTAGATGAGACCAGAATCAGCCCCTTTCTCTCTGTGCATTTCTGTCACCCTTTTTTCTCTCACTCTCTCTGTGCCACTCCCACTTCTTCCAACCTTTCCCCATCTGTTTCTATTGGACAAGGACCTGAACTGATCACTTGCAGAGGGCTTTTGATATTAATCTGAGGTGATCAACATATTGGAAGGAGTACATGTGGCCTTGGGGGCACTGGTTGTCCAGCCATTGGTTTAGGAGCTCAGCTTCAGCTTCTTTGCTCAGATGGGGCCAGCCAGCCCCTTGCAAGCCACCTTATATAATGGATGGGGTTGAGTTTGAGTAGATTCCTCAACCCTTTCTGGCATTTTGGAAAGATCTTGGATGAAGCTAGTCTTTCTGTGTCCTCCAAAATGAACTGAACCTTTGAAGGCTGCACCCTGCATGAAATTCTTCTCATTCATGTTGTCACACCAGAAAGGAGCTTCATGAATAAATACCAAAGCCTGGGAAAGTTACTTTATTGGACAACAACTCTCTGAATCCCTGAATCAGCTCTAACATAAAGAAGGAGGAGGAGGAGGAGGAGTTAAATTTGCTTTTTTCACGAGAGCTCTGTGTGTCACCATATGTACCTTTGCACCTTGGGCACCACCTTTTTCTTTTAGTTACAATCAGTAACATCTAGCTGTTTGCCTTGACTGGCTCCAGTCATCAGAGTCTACCACAGTTACAGACAGGTGCATCTGACCAGATGGATAGTTTGCTCAGGGACTTACTGATATCCCTATTTGGCATTAGGGAAGCTCTGCTTTGGGATGCTTTTTGCCTTCCTCTTCAGCATCTTCTTCAGCAGCATTGTATCTAGCATTTATCGAGCATTCTTGAGCATTCTAAATGTTTTAGCATGGATGATGGTGGTGATGAAGATGGTGATGATGATGATGAATTTTCCACAGAATCCATATGGACTTAGAGATCGGAGGCAGAGACATAGCAGCCTGCTCAAGAAGTCCAATTAATGAGTTAGTAGATGAGATGAAGTCTTCAGTTTGGGACATCCAAGTTACAAGCTTAGACCAAGTTCCTTAGGCTGAGATGAAGCTTGGATATGCAAGAATCGCTTGGAGTTATTTGCTCTGCTGCAGGCATAGGAAGTATATAGCTCTGGAAAAATTACATAGTAGACTCCATCTGTCATCAGCCCTAGCCATGACTGCTTAGGGATGGTAGGAGCTGTAGTCCAGCAATATCTGATGGGCCCAAGATTGCACACTCCTGTTTTTCACTGATTTTAGGAAGGGAACATTGTTTTGCCATATGATTATGTTGTGGGTATGCTCTTGACTGAATGAGTTGGCTTGTGGTTGGCTAAATAGTCCCCAAAGGCAGGGCCTGGAGTTGATGATCCGTGCCTTTGATTTACCTCATGATTCTCACAGCAGTCCCCCTCCCCACACTAACTGTGTCACTCCCTTCCCAAATGAGGCAACCCACTCTGCCAGCAATGTGTTTCCAATCGCCGCCTCCTAAATCTCACTGAAATCCAAACCATGTGCCATCGGCTCACCTGCAACTCATCAGCCCCAAGCTACTGTAAAAACACAGCCCATGCTTCAGCCCCTGCGGTGCTCCCCTAATACTGCTCCAGTGGTGGCTCAACACCCCATCCCCACTCATCGCATTTGTGCTGAGTGTCAGAAACTGGCAGCTCCAGTAAGGTGTGGAATGAGACCCATGGTTGTGCTTGGCAGAGGGAGACTGCCCTGAAAGCCAACTCAAGGAAGGGGGCTTTTTGGAAAACAAGGCTGTCTGCCTCCCAAGTAAAGCAAATGTTAATGCCTTCCACCCTGGGAAACAGTTGCCTGCCACAAAGGGAAATATGACACAAGAGTTGGCCTTTGTACAGTTGCTGACTGCCCAGTAGTTTATAGCCTCACCAATAAAGTTGCATTGCATAAGGTGACCAGTGAGGGAGTCTGGAAATCCAGCAGACTCCACAGCCTGGCAGGGGCCGTCCCTAAGACCTACCTGATTCTGTCTGACTCCTCTGCACTCTCCTCACATAAGTTCACCAGCAAAGTGGTTTATATTTTAAAATCAAAATGTGACAATCAAAGCCTAAGCATAGATAGCACTACACAAATTTCCGCTAATCCACACCACTCTTTTAGAATAGTCAGATGTGGGTTGAACTGGCCTGCCTTACACATCAAAAGGTGATGAAGCAGTCAAATGATCAGCCATGACCAATTGCACAATACACTTTTGGAAGCTTTACTATGACAATGCATTGTGATCAGAGTGATGCAGCAACTACTGCTCTCCAGAAGCTGGTGGACTGCACGTCCCATCAGCCCCAGTCATCATAACAAATAGTGAGCCATAACTGGAATTGCAATCCAGGAACATCTAGAGGAACCACACAGCCCTGATCCCAGATGTAGTAGATAACAAGAACTACCATCTGCCTGAGGCCACAGAAAATAGATCTCAAGCAGAGTAAGGCAATACTAGGCTGGATGGACAAACAGGCTGGAATCCTGTGGGCCACTACACAACTGTGCGACTGGTAGGGTTACATTATGGGATCTACTTTTTCTTTACTTTGCATAAGGAGGTGTGGGGTACCTCCTTATACAAGTGATTGGCAGAATAATGTAGCAGTTGCCAACAAGTGCCCAGTCACAGCTTTACCCACCCTGATCCAAACTGATTGGCTACATGATATGCTGGGCATGCTTCCTCATGCCACTGCCAGGCTGGTTGCCTTCATCCTATCTCTTTGGGAACACTTACTCTGCATAAGTACATTGGCAGAACTTTATGGTCTGCCAGTGTTATGTAGGAACTCAGCCATAGACTAGCTTGATGTTAGGCAGCTTCTGATGTCTGGCCTTTGTCCAACATCAAGTTTATGGATGCCAATTAATTTAATGGTGTTTTCTTCCCCTCCTCTGAAAGCATTCCCAGACCTTTGTGATGCCCAAAAATCAGCTCCAGAGGGGTTCCCAGCCCTCTGGAGCTGGATTTGGGGGAGGGGATGCAGGCCTCTTTGGGACAGAACCTCTTTGTTCCTCTTACAGCAGCTGTCCCATCACTACTGTGCCAGATCTCTGGATGCTGGTTGAAGTCTCAGGGAATTGCTTTGGTTCCCCAGGTCTCTAAGCAAGCAAACAGGCAGATCTCAGGGAGACCCATCTTTACTCATTTCTAGGTCATTTCAGGGTTCTCTGGCTCAGTGCAAAGGTATTGTAACTTTGCAAAGCTTAGTGTATCTAAAAGGCAGGAGCAAGGAGAGAGGAATTGGGGAGAGACAGTATTGTGCATGCACTTGGGCCTATTGTACCATTTGGAGCAAAGTACAGAATGTCAGTTTTCTGACTCATGAGCTTTTTTGTTGTGCAATTTCTGGCAGCAGTATTGTGGGGCATGGAAAAAAACTAGTGAGCTTTCCACAAGCCCCAATATTAGCAATGAACCTGAAAAACCATAGAATGTCATGTGTGCCTCCCCCTACTCCACACACATGTGATGCAAGATCTAGAAAGACAAACAGCAACTAATGCATCTTCTGGATGTACTTTGCCATCTGTACAGCCACAATTAAAAAAAACTTTGACTTTTTTTCCTTTCTGTGTCTGGATTGCCATATTACAAGCTTTGGGTCCAGTGTTCTCATGTCCATTTCTACCACTGGCTGACCAAGAAGCAGTTGCCACCTACTTTGCCTGCTCTGCTGCTCTGTGACAGAACAAAGACCCACTCTTGGTCTTGAGTTCTGGCCCTAAAACCTCATGGACTGGCAGACAGATAATCTTGCCATCAGTGACATTAATCCACTGGATACTGGTCTCTTATCTTCAACTCAACATCAGCATAGTGGGCATATCCATCACTAATTTTAAATGGTCTTCTGGGGTTTCTTTCTCCCTCTTCACCTCATCAGATCTTTATATTTACTCCTCAGCCTTATTAATAGGTCATCATTATTTAATGTCTGCATGCCTTTTAATAAATAAGGCTGGCATTCCTAGAATTGCAGTTATGGATTTGTAATCCAGAGTTACAGATCTGTATTTGCTATGTAGTCTTACTGTAAGACTATGTAAATGCCACCACAGCCCACCTTAAGAGCCATGAGCCATATTGGGCAATGGAGGTCTCTTCAGTTTCTGATCAGAATGAAAGAAGGAGGATGTTTCCATCCCACTCCTGCTGGCAAATAAGGGTGTAACAATCAAAAGCAGGACCACTGTCACAAGTCCTTGTCACAACCTCTCTCACTGGTTGCAGGGGGTGAAAACCTTATCTTCTTTGTACCCCAACTAGAAGCTGAATGGACCTCCTCCACTTGATCTGACTACTGGCTCTTAAATGGGGGGGGGCAATGTAGAATCAGTATAAATCTTTACACAAGTAATAAAATCAGTCATTATCACCTATCCTTTACATTAAGTTAGGTGCTGTAGACCAGAGGTGAGCCTCAAATAGCTGAAAGAAAAATCTCGAAAAAATATATGTATATGTAGGTGTGTACACACACAGATATGTGACCAGAAGTCATCTTCTAGGTTTGAAAAATGGATCTCTGATATTCTACATTGCCTACTCAGTTACATATGTGTAACTGTAATGTTGGCTGAGCCATTCCACCCACCAAAAATTCAGCAGCCAGACTGAGCAAAGGAGGTCCAATCAGCTTCTGGCAACTATGTAATGTCTGCTGGGCTGATCCTTCTGCCCACCATCAGAGCCAGCAGCCAGACTGGAAAGGAGGACCTCTAGATAGGAGGTCCAGTCAGCTTCCAGTCAAGGTGCAAGGAAGAGGAGGACGTTTCCATCCCATCAGTGATCAAAGCTGTGACAAGGACTTGTGATAGGTGTCCTGCTTCTGATTTTTGCAGCCTCACTCACTGGCAGGAACAGGGTGGAAATGTCATCTTCCTTGTGCTCCAATCTTCACTTGATCCAGTTCTTGGCTCTTAAAGTGGACCAGGATGGCATTTATGTAGCCTTACTGAATATAGAATAGTTAACAAATTTGTAACTCTAGGTTTTGAATCCATAACTGCAGAACTGAATGCCAGCGGATATTTTTAGTGTTAGACAGTGGAAGCGGGTACTGTAACCTACTGAAAAGCTGAATCATCATTCCTGGAGGCTCCCAGGAAAGGTAGTATATGATATCTGTACCCCATTTTTGGCCAGTGAAAGAGTGGTCTGGGGAGTTTGGAGGGCTGCAAAACCAGCCATACTCAATCCCAGGGCTATACTTTGTCCACCCTTGCTGCAAACCCCATTCAGTGACTTGTCATATGGTGATTCAGCATCTCATATTCCTTTCAGTATGACAAGCCCACTTTATACTCTGCCTCTTTTGATCCTCCTCTTCTAAACCCTATATGTGCCAGGATAAGTCCTCAGGTGAGAGGTAGTCAGCAAGGCACCTGGCCTGTAACATTTCTCTTCTGCACAAAGGATGAGCTGCTTGTCCTCTCCGTCACTCTTGGTGCAATAAGGGTGAATGGTTAGTGTGCTGCTCTGTCTTGCTTCACATCTGAGGCCTCAATAGAGAACACCCTGGAAGTACATGGGTCAAATACATCATTCATTGGTGCTTTTGGCTTTGTTTCTAGAAAGTGGGGGTCTTTAAAAATGCTTCCTCCTCCCCCCTCAGTCTCTTTCTAGGTATAATCTCTCCAGCTATGTTATCTGGAACAAGAAGTTCTCCTGAGGATGTGTATGAACAAGGTAATGTCATTCTCTCTTTTGCTCTGTTCTGGAGGAACTAACTCCTTCACTGTTGTGCCTGGCAGGAACTCCCAGGACCCTGAAGTTCTTCTGGCCAGGCAAGCTGCTGGCAGTCAGGCTGAGTTGCTATGGAAGGGCTTTTAATTAGGCACTGTGTTTTGTTTGCTTGGTGTGTTTTTAACTATGTTTTTAATTTGTTTTATGCTTTAAGTGTATTTGTTTAATTTTATCATTTTTAGCCTCTCTGAGTGCCACACTTTGGGAGAATGAAGTTGGGCGGTATATAAAGTTATAAACAAACGAACAAACTGTGGTTATTTGATATCAAGTCAACTTTGACATATGGTGTCCCTATGAATGAGAAGCCCAGGTCATCAATAGCTCTACATAGATCGAATAAATGTCTTCCACCAACATACTGACAGCAAAACAGGTGAGAGCTGCAAAGAAACTGTTGTTACACTCAGCCATGTTCTCTTCCAGATTTCTCCATTCCATTCTCTCCACACTCCTCCTCATTCATGTCCCCCATTCAGATATCTCACTTGAACAGGCATATAGCATACTGTGGCCACTGAGCGTGATCAATCCTTACAGGGCTGGGTTACTTGAGAGTGCAAGAGATGTTGTCCCCTTAGGCTCTCCCTGTCAAGTTTTCCCCCTGCAAATCTGGGGGGTGGTGGTGGTGTGCCCTTGGGTGTTAATGAAGCAGGAATAGCCCCTTGTTGTAGAACACAAAGGGTGCCCATTGCTGGAAGGGGAAGTGCCACACCTGGCTCCAGCCTTTAGGTGGTTCTTCCACTACTCTGTCTACAAGTTTCTGGACTCTTTGATGGAAATCTCAGCCTGTCATTCCAAGAACTGATCCATCCATCTCTTGTTTCAGCACAGCCAAATAGCCAGAAGGGGCTTCAAATCTGAGTGAAGCACAGAGAAAAGAACAGAGAGGAGGAGGGTACCACACTGCTATAAGTCACTGACACCATACTTTGGATCTGCCAAAAAAGAGAAGACATTTTGAGTCACCCAGATTTTTCCACAACATAGTCTTTACCTACACTTGTCTTCACAATGATCTGGTACTGTGACTATCATTTTCCAGTTTTCACACAGGGAACTCAGATCAGAAACCCGTCCAAGGCTGGACTACAAAGTGAATGCAGAACCCAAAAGTCCATATCTTTGAGATCCCAATTGTGTCCTTCTAATTCGTTATAAAGCAAGGCAAGCCATGCTCTGTATTCTTAAAGGAGAGAGCCACAACTGAGAGCTAGAGTACATGCTTTGCAGCAGGACTAGACCAAGACTTTTTAGAGCCTGAGATGAATAACAAGATGGTGTCCCTCTTACATTCCATGTACAAAAGATGACTGGACAATTGGGCAGTTGAATTATCTAGCCCTTGTGATGGGGTAGCATTCTCTATTACATTTAAAGTCAACAAGCAAATTCAGTGTGCATAGAGCAAATCACATGGCACATAGTTCTCTCCCTTAGTCTTTTTCTGCTGCCTGGGATAACTCCCTCACTGTGTCTAATGGCAGGACTGGTCCTGGTTGCAATACAAAGAAGCCAGGCAGAAGTTCTTGTTGATTAATTTGCCTCTGAAACAAAACACATCCTGACTTCTACTGAGAAGAAAATACTGTCTCAAAGCAAAGTTCAAATAGTATGGCAGCTCTGTATATTCTGGACCTCATTGGCTCTAACTGTGTACCAAACAGAGGAAGGACAAAGAGACAGGTATCTCAGACAACCCAGTACTTCTTGCTAGTGTTAAAAAAAAAAATCAGTGAGATGAGTAAGAAACTCGGTGCCACTTATACATATCCCACCCTCCACAAGAAAAGAGGACAAAAGTGAACATATTTGCATATGCTGATTTGGATACAGTCTTATGAATTATTACTGCTATACTTCCATTTGAAACATAATGGTCTGCCTTGTCCTGTTTGAACCTGTCTGGAATTTGAAATAATCATTGGAAGCCTTGTTGTGTCCTCCAGAACACAAAGAGATCAGGCTGGCGAATACATAATCTTGAAAACAGCACGTCTTGATTGTGGAAGTTAGACTGGCCACTGTTCATGTTGAGCGTCGGGCAAGGAGCCAAAACCATGTTAGTTCATATGGACCTGGGTCTTTCAAACTGGTTTTAAAATTGGCTTTTAATATCAGTTATATGTTCCTATTTTTTTAAATGTTGGTTTTTAATTTTTTAAAAATGTTTTCACTTTTTTTTTAAAGAATATTTTTATTTTCTTGGGTGTTACACTGAGAACTCCAGTGAGCAGAAATAATATAAATTATGTTGTTAACTGCCTTCAAGTCAATTTTGACTTATATGAGGATGCTATGAACAAGAGACACCCCCCCGTCACCCTCTCTTCAATAGTCCTGCTTAGATTCTGCAGACTGAGGGCCATGGCCTCCTTCATTGAGTCTATCCATCTGTAATGTGGCCTTCCTCTTTTCTTACTGCCGTCTACCTTACCAAACATTATTGTCTCCTCTAGTGAGCTATGTCTTTTCATGATACAGCCAACATGTGACAGTCTCATTCTAGACACCTTGGCTCCAAGGGATAGTTCAACCTTGATTTGCTCTAGGACTCATTTATTTGTCCATTGTATCCATAGAACTCTTCTCCAGCACTACCTTTCAAATGAGTTGGTTTTCTTCCTATCAGCTTTCTTCACTCTCCAGCTTTCACAACCATGCATAGAAACTGGAAACATGATGGCATGGACAATCATAACTTTAACATTCAACGGCATATCTATACACTTCAGAATCTAGTTCCTTCATGGCTGACCTTCCAAGTCCTAGTCTTCACCTGATTTCTTGACTGCAGTCTCCATTCTGATTAATGAGTTAGCCAAGGTATGGAAAATCTTTGACTGTTTCAGTGTCTTCATTGTCTACTTTGACGTAATGCAAACCATGTGTAGTCATGTTTTCTTAATATTCTACTGTGAACTTGCCTTTATACTTTCTTCCTTAATTTTCTTCAGAACTTGTTCAGTCTTGCTATTTTCTAGTAGTAATATGGTATCATCTACATATTTTAAACTGTTGATGTTCCTTCCTCCAGTTTTCATGCCTCCTTCCTCTATGTCTAACCCTGTTTATGTATATGTTCACTGTAAAAGTTAAACAGAAATGATGATACAATAAAGACTTGCCTGACTCCATGGCCAACTGGAAACCATTCTGATTTTCTGTATTCTGTCCTGATGGTAGCCTCTTATCTTGAGTACAAGTTACACAACAACCAAATGCTGTGACATATCCATTTTCTTAAGAGCTATTCATAGTTTTACATGTTCAATTGTCCAATACATTTGCAATATGATTCATAGTGCCTCTTCCTTTTCTGAACCCAGCTTGGACATCTGACATTTCTTGCTCCATATATGGTAAAAATCTTTGTTGTAGAATTTTGAACATCATTTTGCTTGTATGGGAAATTAATGCAATAGTCCAGTGGCTGCTACCATCCTTGGTATCCCCTTTCTTGGGACTGGAATGCATATTGAGCATTTCCAATCTGTGGGTCATTGCTTTGTTTTCCATATTTGTTGACAGATTTTAGTTAGAACTAGTGTAGAATCTTTCTCTGTAGCTTGAAGTAGCTCTGTTGGTATGCCATCTGTTCCTGCTAATTTATTTTTCCCTGGGACTCTGTGTGTAGCTTCACTTTCTAAAATTGTTGGTTTATCTTCAGATAGTTCTTCCTTGAATTAATGTATTATCCTTTCATCTCTTTTAAATGATTCTTCAATGTATTGTTTCTAGCAGCTTCTTATTTCTACTTGGTCATGTAATTTTTTCCCCCTGCTGGTCTTATAACATCTTCACTCTTCATTTAAATTCCCCTTTAATTTCCCAGATCTTGCGGAAATGGTCTCTTGTTCTTTCTTTTCTGTTGTCATTCTTCTATTTCTCTGCATTGACATATGACACTGACATATTAGTTCTCCTTATCCCTGTGCACAAGTCACTGAACAGTTGCATTCTGGATTCAGACCCTATTTCTATCACCTTTTATTTTTGCTTCTTGTCTGTCCTTAACTACTTGAAGAGTTTCATCTGTCATCCATTGAAGCATCTCTTTCTTTTTGGCTACAGATCGTGTCTTTTTGCATTCCTCTCTGACAGTGTCCCTGGTTTCAGTCCAGAGTTCTTCTGGCTCCTAGTCAGTTAGCTTTAATAGTGCAAATCCATTTTTTTTCACATTATCTTTAAATTCTACAGAGATGTTCTTCAGGTTTTATTTTGGCACAATGTTTGGGTTAGTGTTCTTCTTTAACTTTACTCTATTTTTTTTATATATTAGCAGTTCAGTCTTTGATTCTGCTCTTTTTCCTATTTTTGCCTTCCAATCACCCATGATTATCAAGAAGTCCTGTTTTAGTGTGGGGTCAATTTCCTCCTGGACTTCTGCACAGAATCTTTCAATTTCTACTTTTTCTGTCTCTGTAGCTGGAGCATAAACTTGGGTTGTGATTATATTAATGGTTTTCCCTTAAGTGTTATTTGTATTATTTAGCCAGACTTTGCATTATATCCATTGACTGCTTTTGCTCCATCTCTCCTCACTATTAATGTCACCCCAATTCTTCTTAGATTTTCATTTTACAAGTAAAACACTTGAAATCAATCAGTCAGTCTTCAGGGCCCCAACTCATCTTTTTTAGGACTCTTGAGCTTTAAACAGAGGTGTGCTGGACAAATTTGTTGTTATTTGCCATCAAGTTCTCTTTGACTTATGGCGATTTGTGAATGAGAAACTTCCAAGAGCCCCGCTCATTAACAGCCCTGCTCAGTTCTTGCAGAACCCAGGACTATGACTTCCTTAATTGAATTAATCTATTTATAGTGCAGTTTCCCTCTTTTCCTACTGCCTTCCACTTTGCCAAGCTGTTGAAAAATTCTAACATTCTCTCTTCCCTTGTTCCAAGACAAAAGTCTCAACTGTTGCTCTGTACTATTTAAATTGATTGGCTATGGTATCCAGACCATGTGACCCAGGATACACCCTGGAGTCAGTCATTGGCCTTGCATAGAAGACAACGCCTCTCTCTCTTTTTGCCACTTTGCAATCTTGCTTCTAGAATCTTCTCTCTGCTATGCTACCTTCTCCACCAAGAAACTGGTGAGTTAAGAATGAAGCTACTATCTTCCCTAATCCTTTTGTTAGTTAGTTAGGATCTAGTTTCTCCACTGCATGTGTAATTGTAAAGTTTATTAGTAAATCTTTTAAGTTTGGAACCTGAAACTACCTGCCTTGTTTTGTTTTCAAGTCAGCCTCCAGTTCAGAGAAGCCACACATAGATTAGGACATGCTTTTTCTACAACTCTGCTAAAAGAAGGCTAATTCCTCACAGCTTTAGCTTTCATAGAATTTCCCAAAGGGATAACACCCTGGGAAACTCTAACTCCTAACACAAGCATTATTGTCTTTTCCAATTAGTCATGTCATCTCATGGTATGCCCTAAGTACAACCACGTCTGTTTAGTCATCTTAACTTCTAATGAGAGTTTAGGCTTGATTTGATCTCAGACCTATTTATTTGTCTTTTTAGCAGTTCATAAACACCTTCAAATAGAAGAATGACCTCTGTAAAATAGGACACATAGCCATTCCTAGTAAGAAACCAGGAATCTTTAGGGTAGCAGACACATGGGTTCAATACACCTCATACTTCACTCTTAACAGAATTGTCTTTCTCACTGGTGTCTCACTCTGATGACTCTGTGTGTATGTGTGCGTGCGTGTTTCAAATTCCTCGATCCATTACTTCACAACAAGGTATCAGCCATTGTTAAGAGCTTCCGGTGAAGTTTTTGCAGGATTGTTAAACAAATCAAGTAGTGGCTTCTAATTCCTTTGTTTTAATGAGAGAGGGAAATGGGGTTTTATTAATCATTTGGGACTTTCAGAAATTGCCTTTAAGTGCCTCACTTTGTTAAGGGAAAAATCAATAAAGAAAAGAAAAGCTAAGTTTTTAAGTGGACACAAGTGACAAAAATGGGGCCAATTACTCCCCCCTCCCCAAAATGAGGCACTTGCTGAATTTCCATTAACTCAATTATACTTTCAAAAGCCTCCCCAAACATCTACTCCACCACTTCCAGTCCCAACCCAGCCCAACCCATTCTGCATCATTTTTACATCCAACTCAACAACCATTATCTTACACAAAGTTATTTATTGGAGGGAAAATGTATGCTTCCTTTGCATTTCAATTGGAGGGATTTGATCTCAGGCTGCTGTTCTGCTATTTCACAGAGACTGAGCACCCCACTGTAAGTTCAAAGACACTGGGCACCATATGAATAGATAGTGACTATCTAAAGGAACCTGTTTTATGGCTTAGGGCAGCCTTTCCCAATCTGCTGTCTCCCAGACTTATTAGACTACAACTCCTATCAACACCAAACCAGCACAATCATGCTCAAAGGCATCTGGAAGGCACCAGGTTGAACAAAAATGGCTTAGGGTTGTGCTTCCTGGAAACAAGAGGATCTGAGAGAACATTCAGATAAGATGTTTCTTGACATGGAAAGTGCTGGATACACAGGATTCCAGGGCTACTGTTTTATAAAGAAAGACAAACATAGGCCACAACTATCTCTTCTGTGACATCTTGGCTTCTTGGGGGCAAAAAGTGGACTTACTTAATACATTTTCACTGAAGAGTTGAAGGCTCTTAGATAATGTTCTTAGGTTGTCTCCCATCAAAGTTCTGGCCAGTTCTTGTATCAGATAGTTCATAGCTACATTCTTGGACGCTATTGTGTTGGCTCACAGTATGTTGGCATATTATTCCAGGGAGCCCACAATGAGTGAGGATTAAGAGAAGAATATGGCAACTGGGGAGAAAGAGGGTGGAAGGCTGAGGAGACTTATAAGCAAGATGGTTTGTTTTTGGGGCTAGAAGAGAAGGTGAAGGTTAGAATGAGATGTATCACTGGATCAATTGAGTGAGAAGATGCAAATAGGACTGTCTGCTTCAAAGGGTCATCTATGATATATCTCCTTGAAACTGCCTTTGAAAGTTTGTTGGGGCTGTGGTGGAAGGGAATGGGAGGGGCAGAGAAAGGTGGAAGGAGAATGCTACCCTGATTTCTGGGGCCCCTTGAGGGATGCCTCAATGTGATCCACGCAATGGGGGAATGGAAAGTAGCCAGAGCACAAGCAATAGCAATGAGAGAGGCAGGGCAACCTGGCAAGATCTTTTAACCCAATTTTTAAGGGGTCAGGCCGAGCCAAAAACCAAGCAAATTTGTCTAATAAAATGATTTTATTAAAAATAAAGACTTGCGCACATTCGACTTACGCACTCACACACACACACAAGACCTAGCAAGAAATAAAAGAGAGGAATTTGGATAGGGGGCTTTGGAGGGTTACAGCTGGGGAATACTGCACCTGGTCCAGAAGTCTGGAGGCCCGAGACAGCAGCGGAAAGAGAGATGAGACTCAGCTGAGGGGATAGCTCGATGGATGGAGTGACGGTCTGATGTGAAGCCGGGAGCGGTCCAAAGAGGCGCTCAAAAACTGGGTCTGTTTATGGGGGAAAAGGTACCTGGAGGGCTAATCCTTTCCCGGGGAGAACAATAGGTGGAGGAACTAGAACAAAGCTCCAAAATGTCTACATCCTTTGCATGATTGTCAAAGCCTCGGCTGTATGCAAATTGTCCTCGCTTGATGGGCTGTTTGTTAGATGCATTAATCCCTTCAAGCCGGCTCCTCAGGGCTGAAGACCCTTTTTGTATTTTAAGTTTTACATGTCTAGAGGTCCCCTGGGGCTATATGCCTATGAATTTACTGGCCTGACCAGGTTTTTCCTGTTTTCAGCCATTCAACCATGCCTGCCTACGTGCTTGTTCGGGGGACCTAACAAGCACGTGGAGATATTTTTAATATTAAATTGTAGATGCCAGGATAGAGTTATCTACTGCAGTAACAAGAATCTGAGAAGGAAGACCTAAGAAAGACCAAAGTTAAAGAATCAAGACCAAAGTTAAAGAATCAAGAAGACAGGGAGGCATGGGGGAGAACACTATGGCCTTTTCATTAAAAAGAAAGAAAGAAAGATATGCCCAGCCAAAATAAGAATTGCTTCAGTGCAAGAGTGAGGAATTTGTGGCTTTCCAACATTCTTGGACTACAACTTCCATCATGCCCAATCCATTTGTAGTCGTCCTTGTTGGGGTGGGTGGGACTTGCAGTCCAACAAAATCCTAAAGCCTGTGGCCTCAACCATCTAATCCAGCATCCCTTTGCCAACAGCAGCCAGCCAGATGCAGTAGGATGATCACAAGATTGACATGAGTGTGGTGGCCTTTTCCAGCACCTGGTGTTTATGGGAATGCTCTTTCTGTAAATGAAGATGCCATTTAGCATGGGGGCTGGTAGCTGGCAAGACAAGAGTAATCTGGTCTGTCTTTATATCTGTAATAACAGTGATGGGGTGAGGGGGAGAATAAGCTTTACACATTGTCTTTGCTGGTAGAACAGATACACAGGCAGAATGTTCTGTCAGCATATCTTACTCAATGAGAAAGGTAGAAAAATTACTGAGGAAAAGTTAAGCGTTAATCAATTGTTAGTAAGCTACAAAAATCTAATTTGATTGCATTTATATTGAAAAGGGGACATTTTAATTCCATTAATTTTAGATCGGTTTTTACATTTACATTACATTAGTACACTAGAAACTTTATCAAAGGGAAGGTGAAAAGTCCAACTCATGGGTATGTTCCTTCTCCTATTTGTTACTGTTTTGAACTTTGGAGAAACAGCTGGTTGAAATTTTGAAAACCCCTTTTCTCACCCACCTCACCAATAACCTTTCTCTTGCTTTTCCTTTCTTCCTCTGTTGTAATCCCAACTCCCTGCCTCTTTTCTTTATCTTACTGATTCCCACATGAATTCTAGCAAAAATTCCAGGAATAGGAGCTTAAAATTCAGTTTCCTGGGGCAGATAAGGAACCACTTAGTTAAATCAGTGTGGAAGACCCAATGGATGTAAAGACCATACTCTCCTAGGCCCTTTTCTCACGGGGTGCAGAAATCGTGCCGCCACGATCCAGGCGGGGTTTTCCTTAATCCCCACTAACACGACTGAACTTTTAGTAGCGTTCTCACGGCTCCATAGGGAAGAGGCTTAGGCAGCATCAACGCATTCACACAATATTACCATGGCCACACCCGAAGGTGTCCTTTCCCCGCCCTGCCTAGCATTTGATTGGCTGTGCCCTATTTTTAAAAGAAACATCCTGAGCGTCATCACTGACGTCAGTACGCACGCACACCCCCTCACATCCTCCGCCCCCTCACCCTGTCCCGCGCCTTTCTTTTGAACCACCGTGGAAACAGTTTCCCCCTCTTTCTTTCTGCTTGCTTTCTGCTGTTTTGTGTATGGAGAACGAGCTACTGACGATCATTGCTGGGGTGCTAGCCCCACTAATGACGGTCCTTTCAGCCGTTCGTATTGGGGGCGGTCTTGTGGCTTCTGCTGGCCACGCCTCGATCCCTCCCTCTCTTGATCGCCCGCACGAATCAGGACGCACCATCGCTTTTTCACGAAACGACGAGCGCGGATTGGAGGAAAAAACCACATTTCTTCTGGTTTTTAAAAGGTGCGCGGAAATGCTGAATGGTGGCTCCCCCGTGCGGATTGGGGTGAGAATCCAAAAAATTTAATGCGATCAGGTGCTCTCTAAGGTGAAAATGGCACCCGATCGAGGTCGACCTGGGAAGATTTAATTACCCCGTGAGAAAAGGGCCCTAGGCTTCCCTCATCATCTATTGGCTTAAAATATTTTAATATCAAAATTAACTAAGCTATCATTCTCCAATGATGAACAAAGATAAATTATTTCCATTTATTAAAATGCCAGGTGGTAAAATGTATAATTAGGCACACATGCTTATATGATTTCTTAACTGGATTTATAATATTTTTAATCCTCATTTGGATGGAGTGGGTTGTATTTAAAGTTATTACTGCCCTGAAATCCCCCTTAAATGCCAGAGAAAAGTCTTTGGAGGACAATATTTACTTGATTTATTATTTACAGTGCCATGCTCCTCCTCTCAGTTTCTGAGACTACTCACCTCAAAACCCCACTAACCCAATTCATCCTATACAATCTACTCTTGAGTAAATTGTTGAGTCATGTGGCCTAAACCATGTACTTCCTCAATCCTAAAGGATAAGCTAAGGCAAAAAGTAGTTTTACCAAAAATCAGAAAACTGGGCTTTGGTAAAGAACCAGGTGAGTTATTTAAGATTTGTTGGTTCTTTGCTGTTTTATTTAGTACTCTTTAATAACTTTGTATAAGTCCTTAGGTTGTTTTATAGTATGAACTTCCTTTTCAAATGTGCCAAATGCTTTTTTAAACTCTGTTTTCTGTGACTGTAAGTTTATAATGTTTATATGTTTATATATTGTATGTCTATTTTGAAATAATAAAGTTCATTTTAAATGTTTAGCTTTAGATCTGAAATCTGATTGATTGGCTGCATGATTAGGACTGATTTGATCAATCATATTAAGAATTACAAAGCAGGAGTGAGGCAGAGGGCTAGGCCCAACATATTTTTTTCAATTTAAGCTATTACACCGGCCTTGCCATTAGGCTATGTGTGGCAGTCACTGCAGGTGATAGATGCTGGGACAGGCAGGCAGGCAGAAACAGTAGGCCCCTGGTGATTGCTCCTGCCAATGGACCATTAATCTCTGGTGGCAGACCAGGGTATCTACGTGTCTGTATGTCACATGGCCCATCTAATGCCCTATAAGCTAACCTACTACACAAATATTAAAGTAAAATTAAGGCACCAAGCAAGTATACAGAATGGGGAGGAGGCACCACCTTGACTTTCACCTAAAGCTACCATATATCTTGAGCCACCCCTGCTGCCCTCTGTACTATCATTGAGGTTTGTCACATTATATCAATCCAGTAGATCATCCTGAATACAACAATCCCATCAGTAATACAGGAGGACAGTGTATGAGTGACTGTCCCAAAATCACTCATTGAGCTAAATGGCTCAAATGAGGATCCAAAGCCAGATCTTCCCAATCTAAATTTAGTATGCTGTCTTCTAAATTCACCCTAGCTCATCACTGATACATTATGGCTTCCATGCTGCTGAAGTGCATGCTTGGGGCATCTGTACCCATGGAAGGAGATCTTTGTGTGCCGAGGCACAATGCAGTGAGTGAATGGTTTTCTTGATGCTGTAGTGAACATTCAAACAAGAAGGTCTGGGTGGCATTCCAGATACTGCATTATTCTATGAAACTGCTGTCTAGGTCATTGTGGCTGCCCAAATATGAACCATGTGGAAACCATCACTGTATCAGTGGTCATTAGCCTTAAGTCTCCAAGATGCTTTAAACTTGATTTCCTAGAACTCCTGATCATTAAGCCATGCTGGCTAGGGTTTCTGGGAAGACATCCAAAACATCTGGACCAAAGGTTGAGAATTTCTTCACTAGATGGAGCAGTGCAAACGTCTTCAGCATGGGAGCCCAGCCCCAAGGATGCAAAGAGTGCCAGCGTGGTGGAGTGTTTGTCTGGAATTTGGGAGATCCAGGCTGAACTCTACACTGAGCCACACAATTCAGACAGTGCCTTGAGCCAGGCACTCTCTCCTTGCTTGATGTATCTTACCAGATGGCTGTGAAGATAGAGGGGGAATGGGGAGAGCCATGTAGCTAGGTCTATGTGGTGGGGTGAGTGTTAAGCCATTCTGTCAGGGCTAGAAATACAATAATGGTACAGTGGGCCCTCTGTGTACGCAGGGGTTCCATTCCAAGTACCCTAGTGAATAATGGGATTCATGAACACTCACATCCCATTATATTCAATGAAGGTAATGTTCCTACACACATGTCAGCACATCCACACACACCCCACTGCCATTTTTTAAGTATAGGAATGCTACAGTTTGTGCAAACATGAATTTGTATGTGTGGGGATCATGGATGAGGAGGGCGCATTGTATGCTTTATAGGAGAGAGCTAGCATTTTGTAATGGTTTGAGTGTTGGACTACAACTCTGGAGAAAAAAGTTCAAATTCCTACTTGGCCATAGAAACTCACTGGGTGACCTTGGACAAGTCACACTCTCTCAGGCTTAAAGGAGGGTGAAGCAAACTCCCTCTGAACAACTCTTGTCAAGAAAACTCCGTACTAGGTTTCCCTTAGAGTTACCATAAGTTGGAAATGACTTAAAGGCACACCACCACCACCACAGCAGCTCATTATAGTCCATTTCTTTGGATTCTTTGGACCCTCTTCTACCCAACAGGGTTTGGTTCAGAAAAATTAGTTTAGTTTTTGTTTGAATAAAAAGTTCAGTGGAATTCACGAAGACTGTGGTAACGATATGAAGGTACAAAGTCACATCCTTTTTTGTGATCAGAAAAAAACTGATCCAACCCACGGGTGTCCCAGTACCTGCGATTAATAATGCTCTCTGCTTTCAATACCTCAATGGTCCATCATGCTCTAGAGATATTATTTTGACCTGCCAGGCCCAACTGAAGCTAGATCTGTGGAGATTCGGGGGGAAAGGGGGGCCCTCCTCCCTCTCAATGCTGACTTCGGCCTTGAAAAAAGGAGCTAGGGATTTCCCCTCCCCCAATTCTCTTAATTCCAAGCTGCCACCACTCTATTTAGCCCACTCTACGGCAACGCAGTGGGACATTGCTTGGGAATTCACGATCTCTATGTTCAAAGATCCTTTCCCTTCCCTCACCTCCCCCTTCTGAGTGAGAGGAATCCTATCCATGCGTGGGCCGAGGAATGTGTGGGAATGGAGAGGGAACAGAGCCTTACAGAAAAAGTATTTTGAACATGCAATGTAAAACAAGAAAATAATACTCATGAAAGGGCTTCCCAACCCCTCAGGTACGCTTGATAGTGAGAAGTAGCTATAAGCAGAGAGAGATTCTCAAGATCAGCCAAACTGTCCAAAATAACAAAGCTATAACGCAGCCAACCAGACACATTCTAAGCCACTAAGAGCAGTTGGTCATTTCTGAGATGGTATTTTGGGAAGGGCCGGGAGGTGGCTTTCTCTGCCTCAACTGGCTTCCCTCACCTTCCTCATAGTCTCTTGAGGATTTTTTTTCACTTCTTATGAAAGCATCTAGAAGATTCTCTCCTTTCTTCCCCCTGATTGGGCAACTATCTCATGTGACCTATCTTATGTGACCACCAATCAATGTAACCTAACCCTAGCAGTCCACTAACCCTTGTATGCCTGAGGGAGAACTATCTCCCTTAAGCTCTGTTACTTTTTTTAAATTATTTTATTTATTTATTTGTATCCTGCCTCTCCATATGGATCGAGGCGGCGAACAACTTAGAAATAGCATGTATTTCGAAACATTTCTATACATGCCCCCAACAAGGTGGGTACTCATTTTACCAACCTGTGGAAGGATGGAAGGCTGAGTCAACCTTGGAGCTGGGCAGGATCGAACTCACAACCTTGTGGCTTGCAGTACTGGTGGCCTCAGTGGGGTATTGTTGAACATCCCAGTCTGAAGAAGGATTCAGCTTCTAGTGTTCTTGGCTTTTGTACATAGATTGTGAGGGGATGCTCTCTTCCTTTCATGCAGCACTATGGCTCAGGCCAATCCTGGCTGGAGGCAAGATGTTCAGCCAAAACTACAAATATTCGTAACAGTGGACTATGTCAGCTGGAGTGTAGATGTGTAAACTGGACTAAAACATAAACATCTGTAGAGCTTTCTTTCTCATTAATGGGATGATTTGGCCCTCAGGATTGATTGGTTTGATATTTTAGTGGAGATTGGTCCATAGGAGGTGCTGGAATTAATTCATCCACTCAAATGACATCATGAGAAAGCCAAGTGTGGCTCAGTGGGCAGAGTGCGTGGGATAGAGAGCAGCAGATCCTGGGTCAAATCCCAGGTCAGCTGAGAGCACATTCAGCAGCCTTGAGCAATTTACTGCCTTTCAGCCTCCATTTCCCATCTATAAAGTGGGGAGGATAATGACCTGCCTCCTCTCAAGAATTGTGAGGACACACAAGATAAATATGGTAAAGCACAGTGTGCATTAAGTGTGTGCTATATAAATGATAAATTGTAACATGCCCTGGGCCATGTGACACCCACTAACCAATCTCAAATTACAGAATTATTGATTATTGGGCAGCATATATCACACGAAACAAAAATAGGCAGATGTGATTGTTCCAGGGTATCATTTCCACCACTTTGAATGTCCGTTCCATTGTTAATCATAGCCCTACTGTCTTCATAGAATAGGATATCAGAGAGCCAATATGATGTGGTGGTTTGATTGTTGGACTAGAATTCTGGGAGACCAAGGTTTGAATCCTCACTCAGTCATAGAAACCTACTGGGTGACCTTAGACAAGTAACAGTCTCAGCCTCAGAGGAAGGCAATGACAAACCTCCTCTGAATACAAAAAATCTTGCCGAGAAAACTCAAGGATAGGGTAGCCATCAACCAAAGTCACTCTGAAGACATAGAACAACAACATACATGTAGGTGCATTTGCAGATGCAGAGGGGTTGGGTATGTGCCCTCAGCCACTCACTTTTCAAAACAGGTTCCAGTTTGCCAGCCTCTTAATTTGGATTGTCTGGTCCCCAGAGGATGCCTTTTGCAGTGAGGACCATGAGATCTCCATGCAGAATGCCTGCAGGAGAGATCTGAAGCAAGGACTAGAGGGTATGTGCATAATTCCTGTTTATTCCATTAGTATTATGCACAACTGTTCATGTTTTGAGCAGCATCACAAGGGCATGGCTCAGATGGCTTTCCCTTAATATTGAAAAGAGTTTAACAGCCGAAAATCTAAGAAGGCAATGATCCAGCTTTGTGCACCCTAGGAACCGTGGCTACTCTCTGCTTGTGGCAATCAGCTTGAGGAAGAAATAGAGTGAGTGACAGTCTTTTTTGCAGCTTCCAAAGCCAGTCACATAACAACAACCGTCTGTGTCCAACAGAATAAGTTGTACTTATTGTTTCTTAAAAGAGTCAATGTAGTGTAGTGGTTTGAATGTTCAACTATGGCCATTTCCACACAGGGTTTTTAACACGGGGCAGAGCATCCTCCAGGGAGGATGTCTGCACCCGGGAGCGGACTGGGTCGGACCTACCTAACGTAGATCCACACCCCAGCCTGTTCCGGAACAACCCCAAGTGGTCATCCAGTGTGCTTTTGAAAGACCGCTAAAAACAGGTCTTTCAAAAGCACGGAGCGCGCCACTGTGAGCCTGCTCCCTTATGCAGATTCGCAGGCTCGCATTGGTGCGAGCCTGCAATCTGCTGGGGGTGGGCTTTAGGCTGGCGAGCTACAGCGGTTGGTCAAGACCCTCGACCAACCGAAAGCCTCCATTTTCATCCCCGGAGCAGTGCGGAGTGGTGGCCACGCACTGCTCCAGAGAAGCGTTGACCGGACCAGGGAGCCCAAAAGTCCAGTGAGTAGTGTCACGGGGCAATTCTCTCACCCCGTGCGGAAATGGCCTATGACTCTGGAGACCAAGAATTTGAATCCTCACTTGGCCATAGAAATCCACCAGGTGACGGTGGACAAGTCAGACCCTCTCAGCCTCCGAGGAAGGCAAAGGCAATCCCCCTCTGAACAAATCTTGCCATGAAAACCCTGTGACAGGTTCATCTTAGGGTTGCCATAGATTAGAAATGAAGACACACAACAACAACACAACAATTGTTTCTTTGCTATTTTGCCTTCACTAGAATTAAAGCCATTTCTGCACTAGCCTGTTATAGTGCTATGATTCAACTTCCAACATCCTATGGAATCCTGGGGTTTGCAGTTTAGGGAGGGGCCAGCCAGCCCCTCCCGAAACTGCAAACCCCAGGATTCCATAGGATGTTGAAAGTGGAATCATAGCGCTATAACAGGCTAGTGCAGAAATGGCCTTAGTGGGTCACTGTAATGCCAATAACGATGGCGGCTCTGGGGCAAACTTCCTATAATCCACCATATAAATCACAACACTTCTCCCAAGATCAGTGGAGGGGAACCTGCAGCCCTCCAGGTACTGATTAGCAATTGATCATATGGTCTGGCACAACTGGCCAGACTGTCTGAAAGTGATGGGAACTCAAGTCCAACAACATTTGAAGGGACACTGTATATAGCCAGTATATATGGCAAGGTGGGGTGGGAGGAGAAGAGATTCTCCTTTATTAAATAACTGGACACGGGTTCCTTAACTGTTTGGTTTATTCCTTGTCCTCCAGAGACATACATAATGGCAAACTTTGCCTCTTCCTCCTCTGTTTTGGTGCTATGCACAGTCTGAAAAATGTTGGCTTATCATTTTGAGAGGAAATTATTTTTTGATCTACAGTCCACATTTCTACTTTCATTCCTCCCAATGAATTTTCTCTCATGTTTCATTCCCTTAATCCAAGTGTAGTGAGTTTGACTTCTGCTCCAGGCAGAAGAGATTTAAAGTCCTTGCCACCATCATGCACAGTGTCATAAAAAGGGTTAACTTGTACTTAGAAGGCTTGATACTGGCACTTTAGCTTGGTACTTCAAGGCTAAAAACAGGCCAAAAGCTAGGAACAGAACAGGGGAGTAAACATTCCTCTATTACCAACCTTGCTTGGACAGTGTACATAGCTACTGACGGAGAGATGGCTAATGTCTGTACACTTCACTTTCTTTGTTCACTTCTGCATTATATAACCCTTGGGAATCTATTTTCTGTGGGTCTTATCTGGGGCAAGGTGTAGAGTTACCAGATTGAAAATTGTAGATGGCTCCTGTACATTTAATGATTCTGTAGGAGAGGAAATTTCAACAGTTGCTTGTCATGCAATCTGGTAGCAAGCAACACTTGCTGAAATTCCCACTTCTACATAACCATTAAAGACACAGGAGTCCTCTCCAATTTTCACTCTAGCAATCGTAGCACACCACAGTCCAAGAATAGTTTGGACAAGAGTTAGCTTCTTAGTTCTACCTGTCCTACCATTACTTGTGAGAGGATACTGGGCTCCATCAATAAAAGGACTCAGGTGCTTCCCTGCCATAGACAACTACTGCACTGATTACCACCCGCTTATTCTTAGCAAGGTGTGTCCGTGTTCAATATTGGACATGCCTGGAATTTTGGCCAGTTCCAGCTGAGTCTTTCCCAAACTGTTTTCCCAGAATCACTTTAGGTCCATTAAAAGTGCTGATTTATAATGGTTTTAGTTGCTTTGGTTACAATTGTAGCACAATACATTTCAGGTGAAAATGCGCTTTTGAGGCATGGCTTGCAATGTAACTCCGCCTTTCTCCATTACCAGGTCACTATTACTTGCTTCAGAATGCTGTCCTTTTGCTATGAAATCCTAGAACTGAAACTGCAGAGCTGTATTATAATGTCAAAGGAAGAAAAAAGAATCGGAAGGAAGGAAGGTTGGTTCGTTGAAAACTGAGAACATTTATGTCAGTGACCTTTCTTGGCCTTGGAGCTGTAGGGGACTGAAGAGGTGGGGAGTTAGGGACTGAATCCAATGGATAGTACGACACTTATGGAAATACCATTGATTCAGTAGGTCTGAGACACACAATACAGTTTAGATCAAACTTTGTAATTGTCACTGCTTAATTAAAAAAATATTTAGTTTGTACTCAGACAGCCAATTTGATGTAGTGGGTTCAGTGTTGGAGCAGAAGTTCAGGAGACAAAGGTTTGAATCCCAGGTCAGCCATGGAAATCCACTGAGTGACCTTGGGCAAGTTATACTCTCTCAGCCTCAAGGGAGGGAAAGACAAACCCCCTCTGAACAAATCATGCCAAGAAAACCCCATGACAAGTTTGCCTTAGGGTCACCAGGAGTCAAAAATGACTTAAAGGCACACAGCAGCAATAAAAAAATTGTGCCTTTGATGGAAGAATCGTAACATTGACAAACATTCTTTCTTTATCTCTACAGATAATCAAGCCACAGTTTTACAGAGGATGAAAAGGGTGGTAAAATGGACAGGGAAAGGGACCACTAGTCAATGTTTTGAGGGCCAGCAACACTAGTGAACACAGTTGTCAAGAACAGAAGGAGAGATAAACTTTCCTTAGTGCACCTGTTCCTTCTGAGGCAGGTTATCTGTTGTACGGGGACTCCATATTGCCCCACTGACACTGAATCATTGCTGCCTCTTGAACAATTAGCACAGTCTCAGACTAATGTTTGTGTACCTTGAGGGGAAGGGGACGTGAACACATTTTTTGCATCCCCATATGGAAGCATTCTGTCTGTGTGTGTGTGTGTGTGTGCCCACACTTGTCTTGTGAATGCATGGCATCAAATTGGTTTTCTTGTCTTGGAGGGGCAAAAACACCTAATTCTTATGCTGAAGAGCACTGTTACCATTATTTTTACATTTAGTTTAGACTGTAAGCTGTTTTGGCAGGCACTTATCTTGTTTTTGTTTCTTGCTCCATACTTCATACAATTTTAAGCACTTAACAAATACAGTAAATAAAATATCCTTGCTGAAGAAAGTCCAGGGAAAGAATACCTCTTGTCTTCTGGGAAGGAAAGAGGTAGGAGAACCTATGCTGAGTCTGCTGTCTGTGGAGCAGAAGGGAGAGGTCTTTAGTCATGGTTCCAAATATTTGGGCAAAGGCCCATCTCAATTTTTTAATCCTGTGGTAGCAAAAAACAAACAAACAGCAACAAAACATCACTGTCTAACAACACCAGGGCAGAATTCCTAACCTCATTCTAAACCTTATTTATTCCTGATCTTAGTTTAACACTTGGCTGCTGTAGAGTTCTCTCAGTGTTGTCCAGACAACCATTTTGTTTGGAAACGGCATCCTGGTAAACTCCATGTGAGCACGGGATAGCTTATTGTCCTCCATGGATCTGGGCTATAGTTTTTCTCTTTCCTTTCTCTATTGAATTCAATGGAGAGGAAGTTCCTTGTTCAAGCTCCCAATCATGTTGTTGATGGGGGCAAGAATGATGATTTTTGTTCCCTGTTTCACTTCCTCTCTCCTTAGCCCTGATTTGGCTGATCTCAGAGTAGTTATGTCTCTACTGACACAGTATATGCATCACCAACATGTTCAACTTCTCTTATTTTTCATGGAGGTGTACTATACCCTTCAGTCCTTCAGCCAGTGTAACTGAAACATAAGAATGCACTCTTTAACAAAAAACCAAAAAATACTCTTATTTTTCAAATGTTCATTTCTTTTTCTTGTCTGATTCATCCTCTATTGAGAAAAAATCATATTAAGATTACCAAACAAGAAATTAAAAAGAAATGAAACCAGCTTAATTAAGAAAAAGAAGCCAGCAGACAGCAAACTGAAAATACACCAGCTAGAAACTATTCAAAAACTTGAAAAAATGAACATATATCCACATATGTGTGCCTGTAAAGCTGAAGTCTATATTCTACACTTTCAAAGGTTGAAAGAATTATGAGGTCCTCCATTCACTGAATAATAGACTGGGGCATTTGTCTTTCTAGTGTTGCAATATAAAAGTTTTAACCATTGAAAGGGCATGGAGAATCCATTTCATTGACTAAATGTCAATTTCCAAGATGTGGGCAAATAGTTCAAGAGCATGTGTATAGCCACAACATTCTAAGATTGCTGCAAAACAAAATTAATTTGACCGACAGAAATTCCCCCAAAGGAGACTGCCATGGAGCATAATCAGATCATATATCCTGCTTAATCATTTTTATTGAATAAAATCTAAATAGAATAGAATGAAAATTGAATAACACATACAACTAATGCCAACTACAAACTGCAAAGAGAAACTAAGCACAAAACTTATCACAGTTCATCACACTCCTCCTGCCTGCTACCTGTACATATAACAAAAACTACAACTAACAAAAAAAAGGAAAACTTCCAGCTACATTTTCTGCAGATATACTTTAACTCATAAAAACTACCTCTCCCTATCTTATCTATAAATTACACTTCATCTGTGTATTTAGCTCATATTCATTAAGAAAAAAATAACAGACATCAAATCACCTTTATTTTTCAAAAAAATCAATCATGGGTTTCTAGTTTTTTAAAAACATTGTTAACATTTTTTCTTTAATCAAAACAGTCAATTTACCCATTTCTGCTAAATCATTCAGTTTTAGTAACCATTCTTCTTTGGTAGGTACCAGGCCATTCTTCCATTTCTGCGCACATAATATCCTCATGGCTGTTATCTCATACTGGAGTATTTTTCCATAACTCTTTTCTAGTTGATCATCCATCAATCCCAAAAGAAAGAGTTCAGGTTTTAATTGAATATTTATCTTAAAATCTTTTACCTCCTACTACGTATTTGGACCCAATATTTTTTAACTTCCTCACAAATCATACCACAGATCATACCACATATGATAGAAAAATCCTTTCTGCTTATTTCAGTTCCAAGATACATTTGAAGATCCATCCTAGTGCCAGTAATCAGTGGTTCATCATCTTATAAAAATGTTCTTGAAGACCATAGCAAAAAGTTCTTGAAGACCATAGCATCCTTTGACAACACCCTTTCCCATTGCTCCATTTGTATCTTATATCCAAAGTTTCTAGCACATTTTATCATACACTTCTTCACTTGTTCATCTTCCATCTCAAACCTTAGTAAAAACTTATAAGTTTTACCAACTATCTGTTCAATATTTGTACATGATTGAATTTCAAATTCTGATTTAGACAGTTCAAAAACATAATTTTTTCAAATCCAATTTAAATCTATTGAAAAACAGCCTGTAAGAGAACCACTGAAATCATATCCTTCCTTCAATAACTGTTCTTTCATTTTCATTTCATACTCCCCTTAGCAGTTCTCCAGCATATCTTGATACCTTAACCACTTTTCCTTACTAATTACTGTATTTGCTGATATATAAGACTCACTTTCCCCCCAAAAAATACTGTTTCAAAATAGGGTGCATCTTAAACTCTGGTGTGTCTTATACACCAGCAAATAGTATTATAGTATTATAAATAGTATTGTAATAGTATTGTAAATGGGGTGCATCTTATTCATGGGTGCATCTCATATGCTGGCAAATATGGTATTACTTTTCCGTAAAAAGTTTCTTCAGCTGAGACCCATAAAGACATTTTCTGACATAAGCTGGGTTTAAATCTCATCCATGTTCTTAGTAAGGCACATCTCATGTAGTGATTATTATTATTAACCTACACTCACTTTAGCTTTGTCATACTGTAGTTATCTGTGCCACCCAAACCTTAGGCCATGACCTTCTAATTCTAAAAGTCTTATTTCTCAACATTAACCACATTAAACAATAAGCAGCAAAGTATAATCTCAAATTTGGAACCCCCAAACCTCCTTTTGTTCAGCATCTTGAAATACTTTATTCTTCATGCTTGGTTTTTTTCATTTGTTAAACGAATCTCGACAGATCCTTCTGCTAATGTTAAATATTTCTTTTGAGCATTTTCTGGAACAAGATTCTAGGTAGCATATTCATTTTTACAATGGAAATTCTCCCCAACCTAGAGAGATTTAAGATCTCCCATCTCTCAGTATCTTTTTAAATTTTATTCCACAATTTGACATAACTGTTTTGATCTAGCATACAATTTGAACTTGTCATTGTAATACCTAGATATTTCACCTTCTTTTCAAGTCTAAAACCAGATTTTTCATTCAGTTCCGTTTGATCTTTCACCCTAATATTTTTGGTCAGCATTGCATCTATTATTATCATTATTATTATTACTATCTCAGCATCCCTTCCCAGTCTTTCAAGGTAAAGGTAAAATTTAGTGACATACAAGTGGAGTTCTCCTCATACAACAGGACCCTCTTTTTCTTTACTCTTTCCTGGATAACCACAGAAGCCATCTCAACCTGCTCTGGATAGCCTCTAAACTCTTTGAAGTACATTTGGGATACACATAGTAGGTGCAGGGAAATTGTCTCCTCTCCATTCTACCAACGAAAGCCATTTTGTCAGTAGGAGGAATTAAAGGGAGGAAATCCAAATAGACCCACATCTTTCCACTATGGGTAATATTTTGCTCAAAGGACAACCTCAGTTTCAGAAACTGGAGCTGATCTGAAACACAGCTACCAGAGTGTTGTGAGAGGTTCAGAAGTAGCTCCAAGAAAACTAGTTCACATGCTCTTCAACATTTCACAGATGAAAACCAAGTTACCTGGGGCCAAGCAAAATCAGAGTGTGGTCAATATGGCAAAAATTATTAATGAGGAGAAATACAGGAGGGGCTGTGTCAGTTTGCTTTTGTCTTAGCCTACTGGGAAGGATAAGAAATCTCCCTCTGATGAGTCAACTGAGTACAAACTATGTCTGCACTTTGAACTCAGTTTGTAGCAAATGAAGTAAATGGAGAACAAAGGGAGGAAGGGGGAGAGAGAGAGAGAAACTGGGACATTTTAAAAGCACCTGAAACAGTAGGATGGTAGAGGATTAACTGGGACTGTTCCTGCCCAATCAGGACAGTTGGAGGGTATGCAACTTTGGTGCCGCACCACAGAGCCCTCTAAGTGTAGCTGATGGAGCATCCATGAGAAGACACTCTGATAGCTACATTCAAGAGGGCAAGGCTGAACATGGAAGCAGCAGATACTGATGGCAACAAAAGCATTGTTTGTTTTCTCCTTTGTTTGTGGCTGTTGAAACAGCAGCAGCAGTAAAAATGGCAGCAAGAAGTTTGGGACTTTGAGGGTTCCAACTTCTACCATAAAATGGGTGCTGTGGGAGGCATAGCGAGTCACAATATGGCTGCCATGGGAGGCACAGTTAGTCATAAAATGGCTATCATAAGAGGCATAGCCAGTCATAAAACATTTGGAGTCCAAATATTTTGTGGACAACCCCCAACAAAATATCCACATTAAAAGAAGAAGAAGAAAGAAACAAGCACAAAAATAGTGCAGCTAGTGTGTGTAGTGGAGCTGGTATTACTAAGATCATTTACAGCTTTTCCTAACCTGGAAAGCATTCACAATACACAATTATAGAAGTCTGATACCATTTTAAAAACCAAGCCTGTCTCCTAAGGAATCCTGGGATTTGTAGTTTGGTGAGGGACTTAGAATTCTCTGCTGCTGAGTTCCAGTAACTTAGTTCAAAGGAGAATGGACTTCAGCTTTGCAGCAGAGAATTCCAAGCACTTCACCAAACAACAAATCCCATGATCTTGTAGGACAGAGCCATGGCAGATGAAGTGATATAAAATGGTGCAAAACTGTAGTGGGAACATACCCCTAGTGTTCTCCATTGACCTTGTTAGCTGGTGAAGATGGGAATTGTAGTCCAGGCAACTCTCTCAAGCAACTCTAGGGAGCAGGTGTTACCCTGTTCTCTGGGGGTCCCGGGAGGGACGCCCAAATAACCAAATAAAAACACAAGATGGGGAAATTAACTCGAGTACTCTCTTAAGCTAACGAGAGGCAGGGTAACTTAGCAGGGATCTTGCAGCCCTATGTATACAGCGTCAGGTCAGAAGAGTAGTCAGATAGTTTTTAAAGTGGTAAAAATGATAGCTGTATTAAAGGACAAACGACAGAAAAGATACCACAAGCACACAGCTAACTAAGAAATTAGAAATAAGAGTTTTCGGGGGAAATGGGTGATATGACACCTTATCTCGTAGTCCTGGAGAGAAGCGGAGGATTGTAGGGAAGAAAGCTCAGCGCGGTTCACTGAGGGGGCGACTCACTGGACAAAGCGACAGCAAGGTGGGATAACAGTCCGGAGCATTCCGAGGTGTGCTCGGAATCAGGGAGTTTTTGTAGGGTGGATTGTGCCTACAGGCCATGCCGTACTCGGTGAGAACAATGCGAGTTTGGAGCGGGACAAAGCTTTGGGGAAAGGTCAAGTTTTACATGATGGGCTTAGCGCAGTTTTAACAATAGTGTAGCCAGTATGCAAATGGCTTAGCATTGAGAGAGTGCCGACTTGAGGCCGAGCGTCTTTGTGTAGAGTCATGCTTAAGCAAGGTGTGTCTGCAGAGAGGTCCCTGGAGCAACGGAGTGGCGTTAATCTGCCTGCCTAAGTGGGGATTGGAATGCCCAACCATTAACCGGCCGCGCCTGTTTACGTGCTTGTCTGGTGGCCCTTGCAAACACGTGGAGCAGGGTGGCAGAGAAAGGTCAAGTGAAGGTCAAATAAGTTTGATATCAAGAGATATCTAGTGCTATCACCGGGTATGTCGGAACCATAGTAACACAGGGGCTAGGGAGATCTTGGTTTAGTAATATAAGTTTAGTTCATCCTGACAGGAAGAGTACATTGAAGTAGCATAGTTTGGCCAAGATGATGCACAATTTTGTCTTGTGTTTCAGTTGACTTCTAATTGGGGGCTTACACTGAATTTAAAACATGAGGGAAATTTGACCTGGTGCCCACTCCCACTATACAATAATAGCACTGTATTCCACTTTAACTGCTATGGCAACATGCTATGGAATCCTGGGGCTTGCAGTTTGAAGAGTAATCCTTACACAATTGGGGCAGTTGGAGGGAATGAGTTTGCACAGAGAGAAAAGAGATTGCAAGGAGCATTTTTTTTTTTTTTTTTCAATCAGGGCTTCAATTGTCTTAATATATAGTAAATATCTTAATATATAGTAAACTGAAAGGTGGGGGAGATAATCAAAGCAAATAACGTACTGCTATTAGATCTTCTTTTCCAATTACCTGTTTGTTTTGGGACCCTGTTTAAGGTGCTTGCAGCTTTTCAGTTTTTATTATTGCTTGTTTTTTATTATTATTTTATGTACAAAGTAATGCTTAACAGTATTTTTGCAATAATTTTTTATTGATTTAATCTTCTCTAAACCACTTTGAACGCTGTACAGAACAGCGGGATATAAATACATAATAATGATAATGTGTGTTTATTCAGGAATAAATTCCAGGCTATTTAATGGGCTTCCACCTTGTTGCTGTTGCTAATTGCCATCAAGTCAACTTCAATTTACAAGAGACTTCCAAGTCACTCTCTTATCCACAGCCCTGCTCAGGTCCCACAGACTTAGGGCTTCCTTGATTGAGTCTATCCATCTCTAAGGTGGTCTTTCTATTTTCCTACTGCCTTCTACCTTACCAGGCATTATGGTTTTTTTTCTAGGGAGTCATGTCTTCTCATGATATGGCCAAAGCATGACAGTCTCAGTTTAGTCATTTTGGCTTCTAGGGAGTGTTCAGGCTTGATTTACTATAGGACCCACTTATTGGTCTCTTTAGCAGTATGTCCTCCCACACATTTGCTAGTTTGACTTTTGTGAATTTGGTTATTCATGAAGTGCATATGTACCTTCCCCCCTACACACTGCATTCTCCTCTTTCCATTCCCTTACCTTTTGCTTGGGTGCACCTGCCTTTCTCTGTGCCTGCGCAAAAGGCAAGGGAATGGAGGGGGAGAACCACATGTGGAAATGAAGGTGTGTGCATGCCTTCTCCCCATTCCCTTACCTTTTGCCCTGGTGCACATTCCTTCTTTGCAGCCAGGCAAAAGGCATGGGATGTGAGGGGGAGCACCACACATAGAGAAGGAAGGTGTGAACTTGCTTTCTCACCCATTCCCTTGGTTTTCACCCAAGCACACCTGCGTTCCTTTTCTGAACTGTGGCAAAAAGCAAAGGAATGAGGGGATGCATGTGTACCCCCATTCTTTGCCTTTTGCCCAGATACTGAGAATACACACCAGCACAAAAGGCAAGGGAATGGGAGCGGGTGAAGGCATACTTGGCTGCCCCTCCATTTCCTTGCCTTTTGCCAGCGTGGGGAGAACACATGTTAGGGCAAAAGCAAAGGAATGGGTGTGGAAGGCAGCACACCTCCTCCCACTCCCTTGTATTTTGCCCAGGCACTGAGAATGTATGCTGGGTCAAAAGGCAAGGGAATGAGAGAGGAAGGCACATGCAGCTTTCCTCCCCATTCCTTTACCTTTTGCCTGGGTGCTGAGAAGGAAGGCATGCACACTGGGATAAAAGGCAAGGGAATGGGAGAGTCCCAGAAGCAAATGGGAGGGGGCATTAATGTTTTTTTTCACTTTCATGAGAGTTCTTGACCCAAACCTTTGCAAAAGTGGAGGGGTCATTGTACATTGTATCCATAGAACTCTTCTCCAGTACCACATTGAAAATGAGTTGATTTTCTTCCTGTCACCTTTATTCACTCTGTTTAAGAGTGATTCATAATTTTTCATGATCTACACAAGGCTTTGCTGTAGTTTATAAAACACAGGATGATTTTCTTTTGAAATTTTTTGGTGTGCCCTATCATCCAATATGTGTTTGCAATATGATTCCTAATTCCTCTTCCTCTCCTGAACCTAGGAAAGGTTTTTTTCACGCCATATATGGCAGAAGTCTTTGTTGTAGAATTTTGAGCATCACTTTGCTTGTATGAGAAATTACTGCAATAGTCCTGTGCTACTGCAATCCCTGAATCCCTGTTGTCCCCTTTCTTGAAGACTGGAATGTATATTGAGCATTTCCAATCTGTGTGCCTTTGCTTTGTTTTCCATATCTGTTCACAGATTTTATATAGAAGTAGAGCAGATTCTGTCTCTGTAACATGAAGTAGCTCTCTTGATATGCCATCTATTCCTGGTGATTTATTTCTCCCAAGCACTCTCAGCACAGCTTCCACCTCACTTTTTTAAAACTGTAGATTCATCTTCAAATGGTTCTTCCTTGAATGAATGTGTCATCATTGATATAGTTCTTCAGTGTATTGTTTCCATCAGCTTTTTATTTCCACTTGGTCATGTAATATATTCACTTGCTGGGTGTATAGCATCCCCATTCTTGGTTTAATTTTCCCTTTGATTTCTCAGATATTGTAGAAGAGATCTCTTGTTCTTCTTTTTTTATCATCATCATCTATTTCCCTGCATTGTCTACTATAGTAGTTCCCTTTGTCTCTGTGCAGAAGTTCCTTTAATAGTTGCATTCAGGGTTCTGACTCTATTTCTGTCACCTTTCACTTTTCCTTCTTGTCTGTCCATAACTGCTTGAAGAGTTTTGTCTATCATCCACTGAGGTTTCTCTTTCTTTTTGGCTGCAGGTAGTGTCTTTTTGCATTCCTCCCTGACAATGTCCTTGACTTCAGACCAGAGTTATCCTGGCTCCCAGTCAGTTAGGCTAAACAGTATAAATCTATTTTTTACATTATCTCAATTCTCCAGGGAAGTCCTTCAGGCTGTATTTTGGCACAGTTATTGGTTTAGTGTTCTTCTTTTGCTTTACTCTAGTTTTTTTTAATATAACAATTCATGGCCTGTTCCAGAATCTGCTTTTGGTTTTGGTTTTGCTGAGAGAATAGAGCATCTTTTACTTCTAATTATGTAGTTTATTTGATTTCTACATTGGCCATGAAATTATATCACTGTATACAGTTGTCTCCTTGATTGGTTGAAGAATATGTTTGCAATGAATAAATTGTTGGCCTTACAAAATTCAATCGGTCAGTCTCTCACTTCATTTCTTTATCTTAGGCCAAATTTGCTCTCTTTCCTACTTTTGCATTCCAATTGCCTATGATTATCAAGAAATCTTGTTTTGATGTATGTTTAACATCCTCCTGGATTCCAGCATAGAGTCTTTCAATGTTTTCTTCTTCTGCCTTTGTACCTGGAGCATAAACTTGGGGTTGTGATTATATTAATAGGTTTTCCCTGAGGTCTTATTGATACTATGCATTCAGATTTTTGTTATATCCTTTGACCGGTTTTGTTACATTTCTCTTCTCTATTAATGCCACCCCATTTCCTGATAAGTTTTCACTTCCTAAGTAAAACATTCTGTAATTATCTGACTCAAAATGTTCCATTCCAGTCCACTTTAGCTTGCTCACCCCAAGCATTGCAATGTTTATATGCTCCATTTCCTGTTTTAATAAGTCTGGCTTCCCCTGATTCATGCTTCTCACATTCCATGTTCCTATGTGTTGTGCAACTTAGGATTTTCCTTCCACCTCTGAATATGTCAACAGCTGGACGTCCTCTCAGCTTGAGTCCAATTGCATCATTAGCCACAATACTACTTGCAGTTGTCTGCTGTACCCCAGTAGTTCACTGAGTGCCTTCCACCCTGGGGCTGTCCCTTGTTTCATTTTGGATTGTCTCATTGTAGAATTTCCACAGTAAAAGACATTCAAAAGGGTTCTACTGTTCCTCCTTCTGCACAATACTAACAAGGGTTAACCAATTTCATGAAGCCTGATCCTCTGATAGTTTACTCAGAAATAGGTATCATTCAGCCCAGCAAAGTTTTCTCTTGAGGAAACATGCATCCATTCTGTACTGGCTTATTTATGTCAACTCACAAGTAAATCCTGTGATTTATTGCTGCGTAAATATGCATAGGATTCCAGCCATACAGAACAAGCTGATAACTGTCTACTCTGCAGTTGGCTCCACTAAGTTCAAGGGGAGTTATTCCTGGATAAGTGAGTAAAAGATTACAGTCCTATTTACTCTTATAGGAGGCTGACTCAAGATATTCTGCTGCCTAAGGCAGAGTAGCTGGTAGTGCTGTCCTTGTGACACGGTGGAGTGCGCTAATGGCAGTCATTTTGGCACCTGGGGCATAACATTCTGCAGGCATCTTGCCCCATCCCTGACTGTAAACACACAAGGACAGCACAGTAAATATTAATTATTTCCTGCCCTTTCATGACACACAAAATCTGCCCCCTAAGAAAATCACCTCACTCTGTCTAATGGTAGGGCTAGCCCTCTTTTATACTGCACTCCTAGGCAACTTATAACCTGTCTGCACATATTTTTATCTGACAAAATATGCTGACTACTGATTCACATATCCACTTTTAAAAATCTAATATATAAAAGTCAAAGTTTGTCTGTGTCAGGCAAAGAACTCATACGATTGGCTGTGTCAGGCAAAGACCTTATATAATTGGCTGCCTAAGATGATTCTATGGAATCCTGGGGTTTGCAGTTTAGGGAGGGGCCTTTAGAATTCTCAGCCAGCGAGCTCTTGGGCCTCAGTCAACTGTGTCTGTCTTGAATAGGCCGGTTGCTATGGAGATGAGGCCTAGCAGCAAGGAGAAGGGCAGTATATTCCCTCAGGAACTTAACCTCTGTATGTTAATAATTCTGAATACAGATTGGATTGGGGAATATGGAGAAAAGTTATAAGTACTGGACAAGACAGTTTGGGGAATTAGAGACACAAGATCTCAAATCTTTCTAACATGTATTACCTATGAGAAAATAAAATCCTGGGCACCACTGGGTATATATGCTAGTAGTTTTTATATAGAGCCTAGTAACCTGCTTGAACTTGGCAAAGTTTAAAGTTCTGCCAGTGTGCTCATGTGGAGGTCTGGATGCCAGGGCAAGAGGATAAAAGTGGCCAGCTATGTCGCAGTACAAGGGAGCTTTCTCAACCACCACCACCCCCCCACTAATCAGTGACTATGGAGATCCAAGGGAGGAGTCACCTCTGAGTACCAGCTGAGAGACACTGCACTGCCAGGCAAAAAAGTTGCATGTGAAAATATTGGATATCTCATTACACAACACTGAAAAAGTAGATCTATTAACATAAACCCCCAGGGTAAGCTTACATAAAGGTGTCCAGTATTTCCATTCAGTGGCTAGGATCCTACATTGTGCTTGTGTAGTGTAAATCTACACCCATGTAATGACACAATGGTTGTACACTCCTCTTCTCAGTACCACCATTTACAACCAGCTGTGTTAGCTACCAGCATGCCATTGCACAAGGGAAAATACACAGTAGCTCTTTCTGCAGTCCCCATGAATAAAGAGGTACATTGAAAGCACTGATGAGTATGTTATACACTATCCAAGAATATGCAACTGCATGGCTGGAATTCTATTGGTTAGTTGCAACTTGAGCAGAGCCATTCAATCAGTTGTTGAATGATGAGTCCACACAGGAGTAAATCCAATGGATTTAATAGACCTTCTCTGGTTAGGACTAACAAAAGGTGTTTAGCCTGATGTAAAATGATTACCCTTGTGGACCTCCACTTCTGCAACCACAAATATGCCCATAGCACAACAGCCGAATAGTACAGCCAACACGCCTGTTGGCAAGACAGGGACAGGCTTCAGGAGCATATATAATACAAGCAGAAATTCACAAGTATGTAAAAATACTTGAAAATGTAAGACAATTGTACAAATATTTTACAGAAAAACACAAAACATCTGTTTTTATTTGGCCACAATAATATATTTTCTGTCCACATACACACACACACAAGCCAAACAAAAAAGTAAATAAAGCACAAACAGGACATCCTACTGGAAACTTGTGCGTCTTCAAATCACCTGCTGGCTTTGGTTTGAATTTGATCAGGTTTTCTGCGGCAAGGAATACTTAAGAGGTGGTTTTTGCCAGCTCAGCCTTGCAGCACTTGATATTCATTGCCGATCTCCCATCCAAGTCAGTACTAAGAAGGGCTGACCCGCCATAGCTTTCATGATCAAACGGGTGCCTTTGGGGTATAGAGGCTGAACTGATGGCAATTGGAAGGAAGCAAGTTTTTTACTTTCTTCTCCATCGGCCCCTTGGAGTGCCTCTGCTCCAAGCTCAGAAGGGTCCTTTCTTTGGACTGCAGTGCCCAGAATCCTCCAGGTGCCAGGTCCCCCCTCCCCCCGTAAGACTCCCAGGGCCCGATCCTACCACTCAGCCTTCCTTCCCAGCGAGGGCGGCGTCGGCTGCTCAAGGTGAGCCGGGGGCGCCCCTCCCGCGGCCGCGCTCGCCCTTCCCGGCCCCGCCCGGCCAATGCGCAACAGCGGGAGCCGGGAGGACACCTGTGACACCGAGGTCAATCAATTGCACCGGAAAGAGGAGCGAGGTTACGGAGGGGCTACGCTCCTTGGATCAAGGGGGCGGTGGGGAAGAGCTTAAATTAAAGAAAGGCCCTATAACTGTCTGCTGACAGGATCGCTGGTCTTCATCTGTTTTATTGTCTTATTTGCTGGTGCAGCTGTGCCGCGGCTGTGCCGGAGGACGGGGGCCCCGCGCCCGCCCCCTCTGGAAAGAGGAGGAGGAGGAGGAGGGGGCCTGTTAAACGCATCGCTTCCCGTGGCCTCCGTGGGGGGAAGGAGGGCGCCCCCTTTTCTGGACATCGCCACCTGGACTTTCCAGGGAAGGCGCTGGCGTCGGGGGCGGGGGGAGCAGGCGTTGATCTCACTGTCCATCTATTCCCTTGACAGGTCAATTTTCTCCTGTGTTTTACAGGGGCATTTTTCCCCCTGGTGCACTGGAAATTTGATCTCATCGCTGATTTATTCACCTACCTGGTCTTTGTTTAAAAGGGACTATGTTGCCTCTTTGTGGCTCCGGCTGGACACGGAGAAAGGGTCTCCTTTCAAGGGGTCTCCTGGCTTGAGAGGCCTGGTGGGGAGAAAAACCTCTTCAGGGGTGCTGAGATTTAAATTTCCACTGTGTGATCTCTCCACTGATTTGTTGAACTCGGGAAGCCAGCTGGAAAAGGGACAGATGCTGCTAGAAAAGCAGCAGCAGATATAGGCAGAGTGAGAAGAAAAACCAAGGTCGCTTAAGTAAGGGATGGGGAAAACTCAGCACTCCGGGTGTCATGGGAGTGTAACTCCCATCCACCCTGGCCAGCATACCTCATGGTGAAGGACGATGGGAGATGCAGTCCATCTCAAGGGCCAAAGGCACCCCAGGTCTGTGTTGAGTGTTTGGGGGCTGCAGGAGCCTATTGCTACCCACATAGCACAAGAACAAATGCTTTATCTCCCACCTTATTCCTTCACCAGAGGGATGGCAGCTGCTGTGTCTGGATGTGCTGTTACCATCACACCTGTATCTTTCCTCAAGGGGCACAGGGGGAAAATACGAAGTATTATCCCATGACATACCCTCTTGACATTTCAGAAATGAAAACTGGTACATGTGTGGCCAAGCAACTTCAGAGTATTGGTCAAGATGGCCAAAGTTATTAACAAGGACGGACACATAAACTAGCAGAGGCTGCAGCAGTCTGCCTTTGCCTGAGCTTACTGGAAAGGGCAAGATTCTGGACCCTCCCCTCCTCCTCCACTGAGTTAACTGAGCACAAACTAATTTTCCACTTGGAACTCTGTCTGCAGCAATTGAAGCAAGCTGAGGATGGGGGGGGGAATGGTAGGAGGACAGAGAAACCAGGACATTTTAAAAGCAGCTGAAAAAGTGGGGAGAGGGAGGATTATTTGGGACTTTCCCTGCCAAATCGGGACAGTTGAGGAATATGCCAAGATAAGCACCAAGGCCAGAAAGGAAAGGGGTGATAGGACAGCCATCTTTAAATATCTGAAGGGCTGTCATGTAAAAGATGGAGTGAGCTTGTTTGCTGCCGCTCCAGAGACTAGAATAAAAACCAATGGACTCAAATTACGAGAAAAGAGATTCCACCTAAACTTCCAGATGATAAGAGCTGTTTGTCAGTGGAATAGCCTGCCTTAAAAGGTCAGGGAATTTCTTCCACTGAAGGTTTTTAAACAGAGGTTAGAAGCCAACTCTCAGAGATGTTTTAGCAATGGATTCCTGCATAGCAGAGGGTTTGATTAGATGGCTCTTGGGGGTCCCTTCCAACTGTCTGATTCTACAATTCTAAGGTCTGAGCTCAGTATTAGTATCTAGAAAATGTCTGTTTTCATATTTGAATTAAAACCTTCACATATGCATGGAACTCATATTCATCCAATGATATACCTTGAGCTGTATCAATGGAATGTTCTGGCTGCCCAGAAGATGTGTTTAACACGGTAAGACATGCATAGAGTATTAACAGGATTAATTGATGCCCTGTCATTCATTCTTAGGTGCTGGCAATCTACATTTTTCAGGACTCCCTTGGCATAACAACACATGCCCTTGTCAACCAAGTACATCTGCGTTCTATTCTTACACAAGTTGAACTGTCATGGATTTCCACAAGAAATTTGGCAGGCTTTAGTTTTACAAAGGCACAGAGAATTCAGCATTAGAAATCCTTCATCTGTGGTGGCCATTTGTACATCTCTAAAAGGGGAGGTGTGTGTGTGTGTGTGCATGTGCATGCAGCTCTCTCTGTGTGTCTCTCTTTATATATATATATATATTTAAACAGAGAAAGACAGAGAGGGACCAAATCCAAAATGAAGGAAGAGACAGATTTACATAAAATCTGCATGTGCTTAAGTATAGATGCAATTTTGGATGTGATCCCTATCATTCTAGTGGAAATATAGTATATCTCACCATATATTATACCACCATGAGGAAAACTAGAACCAGATGACTCTTGTTCCTGCTGCACCTGCTGTCCAGGGGCAAACAATAGCCAGACAAGTACAAGCCCTCCCTTTATTTTTCCTTCTTATAGGTCTATATCTTCAAACTTGACCAGCACTACTTAAAGGATGGTTCACAGATCAGTGCTAGTCCCCAGGCCATTTGCCGCCAGTCTCTGGAGAGCTGCCAGGAAAGAAAGAAAACATTGTAGCCATGGGTATAAATATGGTACTAGTCCCTGGCATGTGAGGAGGTGGGAATGCCACTCCATTGTATCAGATAGTTTAAGAAGCACTGAACTAGACAACCCTTCCAAGAGAAGACGCTTTCAACTAGACAGTTCTCTTCTGTTAGGACAGCTGTTTGGCCACCTTATCCTGAACTGCTGTTAGAACCACAGTGCCTAAAGATTTGTGGAAGGAAGATGTGACACCTAAATCCACAGCATCAAAATAAGCTGGTGATCAGTTCCTTCAGCACTGATGCTGAAGAAACTGATCACCAGCTTATTCTGATGCTGTGGATTTTTCAGTCTTCCATCAATGGGTAGATTATTTTGTTTTGGTGATCGTTATCAATATATCTTATGGGAGTAAATTCCAACAACCAGTTACACTGAGTAGACCGACAGAATCTTAATTGCAACATGTGCCTTCTAGAGCAAATTTCCATTCCACAAAATGAGGATTTGTGCAGAGTACTGGAGCGAGACAGACAAAACAGGTATATGTAACTGGGCTCATCGTGCTGTTTGGAGCAAGACAGGGAGTGGAAGTCCTTTGATTTCTTGGATCTTGTGGAAGAGTTCTGTTGTTCTTCCTTTTTTGTTCTCGTCTTCTGTTTCTCTGCATTGATTATTATAGTGCTCTAGAAGGCACATGTCTTACACACAACCTGCTGAACAGTTGCATTCAGGATTCTGACCCTATTTCTTTTGCTTCTTGTCTGTCCCTAACTGCTGGAAGAGTTTCATCTGTTATCCATTGAGGCTTCTCTTTCTTTTTGCTTGCAGGTAGTGTCCTTTTATATTCCTCCTTGACAACATGCCTGGCTTCTGTCCAGAGTTCTGGCTCCCAGTCAATTAGGCTTAATAATGTAACTCTGTTTTTTTGCATTAAATTCTACAGGAATGTTCTTCAGGTTGCATTTTGGCACAATAGTTGGTTTAGCATTCTTCTTTAGATTTATTCTAATTTTGGATATCAGAAATTCATGGTCTGTGCCACAATCTGTTCCTGGTCTTATTTTTGCAGAGAATAGAGCCTCTCCATTTCTGCTTTTAATTATGTAGTTTATTTGATTTCTTTACTGGCCATCAGGTGATGTCCACGCATACAGTCAGCTCTTGGATTGCTTGAAGAATGTGTTTGTGATTAACAAAGTGATGACCTCACCAGATTTAATCATTTACTCTTCTGCTTCATTTCTTGATTCTAGCCCACTTGCTTCTCTGTATATGAAAACAAAAATGCTCTGGCTTGCCATATAAGCTGGTTAGCTGGGCCTATTTACATAGATTTTGGAAATGAGAATGAAGACAATTAACTAGCCCCATAGCAATTTAGGCCCCTCTTCCAACTCTTGCATGCCCTTTGTCTGTGACATAAGGATCTACATCCTGAAATTTCAGGGAATGGGGTGCTGCTGGACCAATGACTATACTACATTTTGTCCTCAGTTATCCTATAGGTATCCTGCAACTGTCTCTGTTTGCTATGGAAAGACCCAATTTTCTGGAATCTTGACCATTCATGACAACGCACAGTCCCTGCCCTGTCACATACCCAGGAAGATGCTAAAGGTACCTTTTCCCCACATACGAACCAGAATTTTTCAGGTTTCAGCTTTCCTCCCCAAGTAGCTATACTTTAAACACAGGAATCTCAGGCTACTTCTGCACTAGACTGTTATAGTGCTATTATTCCACTTTCAACATCCTATGGAATCCTGGGGTTTGCAGGCTCCTCAAAGAACCCTCCCTAAACTGCAAACCCCAGGATTCCATAAGATGTTGAAAGTGGAATAATAGCACTATAACAGTCCAGTGCGGAAATGGCCCCTGTGTACAAACTCTACTAGAGCTTTATACTATATCGTACGACTGTTGGACCTGGGTCAGAAGCAGCTGCACTTTGACCTTGGGGGGCATGTGTTTCCATGCAAGTGCCTGGAGACCACGGCCCAACACATCATTGCCTCTCTGTTCGCCTTATAACCACCTCCTCAAATTGTAAAGGTTTCCAAATGTGTTTTGACTTACTGCTGTTTTATAAGCATCGGATTTTATAAGGTCCTTTGTGAGATTAAATATTTTACTGAATGTTTTTAAGCTGTGTGTGTTTTTCAAACGAATGTTTATGGTTGCTGTACGCCACACCCCTGATTCAATTGCTTCCAGTCAAGATAATATAGAGGAAGTGACCAGAATGATGTGGAGGTGGAGGAGAGAGATTTGAGTAAGGATCTTTGCATACTATGAAAATAGCAGAGCTTTCAATAGTTCCTTTTTGGATGATGCCAGAATCTCCTAAGCCAGCATGGCTATGCTGATTTGAGGCGGAGGGTTCTTAGTGTAGTAGTTCAACAGAGGAACTTTGTTCCCAGCTATGCTATTAGCAAATGCATAATCTGATTATCTATCCTTATGCAGCCATAAGGCATCCTCTGCAAAGAAGAGAAAGGCTATCAGCAGATATGGAGGAATGCCAAGGTTTGCGAAAGTACCAAAGAAAGAAAGAAAGAAAGAAAGAAAGAAAGAAAGAAAGAAAGAAAGAAAGAAAGAAAGAAAGAAAGACTTTAGTGGGGGGACCCTAAGGTGGCTAAGGAATTTCAAAACATCCCAAATAAGGCTGGTCGTCTTGCTGGAACTCTGAGCAGCAGCACCCCACTCTGCAACATTTTGTATGGATCCATGTTCACCTGCAAAAGTTGGGTGACAGGGCTTTGGCATGACCAACAACTTCAGTGGAGTTCAATGTGAAGGGCCCAGTCTCTGCTCTGTGTGCACCCACACATGCGTGCCTTGGCTGGAGGAGACTTCAAACAGCAAAACAGATGAACCCTCTTAAGAAGTGCAGATGCTGTTTTCTGGCAAAGGATCTTTCTGCGGTAAGCAGCCTAGGAAGGCGCCACAAGCAGATGAAGATGTGCAGGCTCTGGGAGTGGGAGGTAAACAGCAAGGTGCCCCAATGATTTGCATTGGGGAATGAATTATTTTGTAAAGACTTTATTTGTTGATGTACAAAAGAGGTAAAGAGATCAAGATAAAGGCTAAGGAGAAAAGAGGGCAGAAAAGCAAAACCCCTGTGGGTTTCAGCCTGGCATCCTCTAGGGCCCTGGACAGTGAAAGAGGAAACAAAATGGTACAAAATAAATGTTGGTATCCCAGATGGCTAAAAGATACTCTTGAACAATTAATTCAACTGGGGGGAAGAGGAGAGGAGGGGCAGAATCTTGCCCTTTCCTGTAGGCTCAGGCAAAAGCAGACAGCTGCAGCCTTCCCAGTTTGTGTGTCCTTTCTCATCCAGAACTTTAGCTATCTTGACCACATGCCAATCAGTAGCGTAGGAACATGGGGATGGGGGTGGGGGTGGGGGGAACAATTCGCCCTGGGCAGCAATGTTTCTGGAGTGTCCCAATCCGTAGCCATACCTCTGCATGCCCTGGCCATGCCCCATGCAACACAGCTATGGCCCTGCACAGTGGCCACGCCCCTCACATCATAGGCCCACCCCCTCCTGCCCTCTCTCCACACACTCCAAGCTCTGCCACTTACACCAATGTTGTTTGGCAACGCAAGCCCCAGTTTCCATCTGTGAAATTTTGGAAAATGTACTATAAAGTGTGTTCTTAAATGTTAGTCTTCTGTAAGCATTAATGTTAATATGATCATATCTGCCAACATTTCACTGATGAAACCCAGCACACTTGTGGTGAAGCAACATCAGTGTGTGGTTAACATGGCAAAAGTTATTAATGAGGAAGAACACACCTGTTAGGAAAGCCTGCAGCAGTTTGCTTTTGCCCAAGCCTGCTGGGAAGTAGAAGACTCTGGGCCTCCTTTCCTCTCTACCCTGCTGATTTACTTAAGCACAAACTACTTTTGCACTTTGAACTCAGTTTGCAGTAATTGAAGTAATCAGAAGACAAAGGGGGAAAGTGGGAGGAGGAAAAAGGACATTTTAAAAGCTTTGAAAAAGTGGAAAGACAGAAGATTAATTGGAACCGTCTCTGCCAGATCAGGACAGTTGAAAGATATGTAGGATTTAGAGATGGAAAAGCACAACAGACACCTAGAGACCAGAACTAGACGGCTCTAACGGTATACCCCAGTTGTCTAAACCTAAGTTGCTTAAAAACTTATTTGTAGCAAGTAGTAACATCTGGTCTATAGAGAGATAGGGGCCCAGTTAGGCATCTTGTCCCAGTCCTAATGTCAGCTTTCAAGGGAGCTGCTTAAAATTACACAGAAAAGAGAAATGACTCTATCAGAGTACCAGCAAGATCATACAAAAGAAAACTGGGCAACCAATTGGCAAAGGTAACGTACAGAAGAGTAAAGCAGGGTGGAAAAATAAACCTGATTTTAAAAAAAAATCAAAGTGCCTGCTGACTAGACTAGCTCATGAGATTTTCAAATGGTTAGAAACAGTGCGATCTTTTGCATATCTATTTGGGAGAAAGTCCCACTGTATTCAATAGGGCTTACTTTGGAAGGAGTATGCCTAGGACTAAGCCTAAAAACACCAAGTAACCAATATTATACTGCAAAGGTAAGTTTTTGCAAGACAGAGCCTTATGCCGAGGCTCTGAAGTCAGTGTACTACCTGCTGTGGTTTCTTTATTTTTCCAGCCACATTCCTGAGAAACAGCTGGGATGGAAAAGGAAGTAAAAGAGGGAGGGGAGCAGAAATAGATTCCAGCTCTTCAAAGGCACAGTATACCCAGGCTTCCTCAACTAGGAACTCACTAGATGACAGGAGTTTTGACTATAGACCCCACTATCCTCACACAGCATGGCATGCCAACCTGGTTAGGGATGATAGAGTTCAAAGGAATGCTAGATTGGGGACAAATCAGCACCAAAGAATTGGCCAAAAGAAAAAGCTGGCAAGGAGATGGTAGAGAAACACAGACTACCCTTGCACTACTTTTTTGTGTTCTGAGAAGCAAAGCCCAGGCTCCCTTAAGAGCGATGGGGAACACAACAGAAAGGGTTCACTAGAAGTTCTTTTAGCAATTAAGTTAATATTAGCATCTGTTCATCTTCTTTGCTCTCAGATGTCTGAACCTTTGAGAAACAGTCCATCATCTCACTTCCAAGTTTTCCAGACCACCAGGATTGTTAGTCTTTATTCTTTGATGGCTGATCCCTCATGTGGACAGCCTTGAGACTGCTACGTCGGGAAGCTCTTCTCAGGCTCTTCCTCCCAGGATTACAGACAGTGCTATGTATGCTTTCTTGCAATTAAACCTCATGGTGTTCAGTCAGGCTTACTCCCAGGTAAATGCATATCCTCCAACAGTCCCTATTAGTCAGGTACAGTCCCAATTAATCTTCTGTCATCCAACTTTTCAGCTATTTTTAAAATGTCCCAGTTTCTTTCTCCTCCTGCCACTTTTCTCCTTTATCTTCCGCTTGCTTCCATTGCTGCAAACTGAGATCAAAGTGCAAAAGTGGTTTGCACTTAATTAACCCAGTGGGGGAGAGGAGAGGTGGTGGTGAAATCTTGCCCTTCCCAATAGGCTGACGGTGGCAGCCTCTCCTAGTCTGCCTGTTCATCCTCATTTAATACCTTTTGTCATCTTAACCACATTTTGATGTTGCTTGGTCCCATACATACCAATTTTTATCTTTGACATGGTGGGGGTAAAAGTATGAGAGCCAAGGTGATGATTTGAGTATTCAGCTACAACCTGGCGACCTCATTCAGTTCCCTGCTTGGCCATGGAAACCCAACTGAGTGACCTTGGACACATCACACACTCTCACCCCCCAGAAAACCCTGTGAGAGGTTCATTTTAGGATCTCCATAAGTTGGAAACAACTTGAAGGCAGACAATAACAACAACAACAACAACATGTAAATGTATACATGATTGCATTAATCAGTGGAGACAGATAGGTTAAGATGTGTTCAGGCCCTGTAACCATAGCATTAAGCCTTCCCTTGCAACTGTTTTATTCTAACAGATCAGGGAGTAGGGAGGGTTTATGTTGTTAGTGTTGTTTAGTATTTAGAGCCCCAGGCTTCCCATAATCTGACAATCAATCCCAAAGCTTGCTTAACACATGTACAGATCTAGTACTGAATGGAGAGCTTATAGGCCAGTCTTGTCAAAGAAACCAGCATCATGCTTTTGGTTACAGGAGGGCCTGTTACATTCCACAAACACATGCGGGTTCATGGGGTGTGTGTGTCTCAAAATCACAATAAAGTGGGCAACACCTTTGTTTGGACCAATCAAAATGTCACAAAGGGGTGCAAAAGTAACCTGTTCTCCAGGGAACCTGATGACAAGTTCTAGAGAACTGAAATACTTGTAGAGGTTTTCTTAGGGGAGGGGGCACACTGTAGTTAACCAGAGCCAGACCAACACATTGTGCTGCCTGAGGCAGAGCAGCAAATGGTATCACCCACCCACTCAAGTTAAAACTTTACATCCTACTTAAAGCCAGCCAAGTTATTTCAGTACTTGGCAGAGAAAATCCCTTCTTGTTCCTGACAGTAAGAATATAATAGCAACCAATCAATGATGTGCTCCTTCTTTTCTGACATGCAGATTCTGCCATCCAAGGCTGTTGGAGCACTTCTTAGTCCTTCTGAAGGTCTTGCCCATTTCTGATCCTGGAACTGCATTCAACAAGTAGAGACAAGACCTTGCTACGGGCTCTAAAAGTAGTCCTAAGTTGGCACGGAGATGTTAGTGACTTTTACATCATTCTCTTTGAGATAATTCTTGGTGCTTGTCTGTTTTTTTCTCTGGAGCATAACGCCATCCCTGTTTATCACAAGGGACAAATCACAGTTCATGGATGTGACACCTATTTCTCCTGAAGTGTATGATGTGGGCGGGGGTATTTTGGACCATGTGGTCATCTCTGTTACTGAAGCCGTTGCCAAGAGGCTTTGTGAGTCTTGCATCTGCCTGAGTCAAGGGGACAGAGGCCACCCCGCTTGCTCTCTCTGTGTGGGGATGCGCAGTGCCACTCCTCTCTCTCTCTCTCTCTCTCTCCCTTGCCCAGCTGTTCTGATCCCCTTTATTATGTGGCTCTGACAGCATCTGTCTGACCTGCAGCTGGAGAGCTACAAAAGGACTTTGTCAGTTCCTTTCAAACACAGTGCAGAGGCCTGTCCCTGTTGGCTTCGGGAGCCAGCCTATTGTTCCAGAGGCGAGGCAGGGAGAGGCTGGTGGGGCAGCCAGTTTTATATGATCGGTTCCAGACAGAGGATTCTGTGCTTACTGTGGGGAATGGGAGTTTGCGGAGGCGCGGGATGGGGAGAAAAGGGAACATAATGAAGCAGTGAGGTCAAAAGGGATATGGCTGAATGTCCAATGTTTCTTCCGATCAGAGGGGGCTCACTGAAATGAGGAGGCTGAATGGCTTCCAGGGAGGCTGCTGTTAGCTTTCTTGAAGAAACAGCTGGCCTTGCAGTCAGCAAATATTTACCACCAGGCATACAAGCAACACGTACATACTACATACTGCTCAGCGTACTAAAGTGGATGCTTATCTCTCTATGTGGTGTATGTATAGCATGTACCTCTTCAGGTAGCACTATACCTATTAGTCATTACTAATATGTTGGGCAAAATGTACGCAAAGAGAAGACTGGCATTGTTCCAAGCATCACAAGGATGTGAATGAAATTTTCCTCTGTGACAATCTCAGCACACTTCTTCAATCCTTCCCCCACAATCCACTGCTTAAAAGGCCAAGCTGTGGAGAGCCGAAATGAATGCCTCCTCTTCTCCTGGTTATCTCTGCTTCTAATTTTCTTCCCCTCTGCTGCCTCTTCTGTGATGGATTTTAGACTGAAGGCTCCTCACGGCAGGGACTTGTCCACTTATACTTGGTATACCACTAGAGCTAAATTCCATCACAGCCATCATCTGTACCTTGAGCACATATTCAAGGAGATTCCTTTCAGGGAATACCAGACTACCGGCTGTCTATTGCAACATGCCTGCGAGGTGGAGGGGCTGTTTGTTTGCCCCAGATAAGTGAATGTCATCCATTCATTTCTATGGGAGAGAAAATAAAGCAGTGCGTCTAGGAACACTGCAGTGTGAGATTGGGCTACAGGTGTTTCCTTCCCTTTGTAAACCCATTATCTGGAAAGAAGACCACATTTGAGGCCTTCTTGTCCCTTCAGATAACTGTCTTCCGTCCTTCTTCACAAGTTTCATTTTAATAATCCCACACTTGGTTTAAAGCAGTGGTTCTCAACCTTCCTAATGCCGCAACCCTTTAATACAGTTCCTCATGTTTGGTGACCCCCATACATAAAATTATTTATTTATTATTTACAATGCCCCCCCTGGCAAAGGCCGCCTCGCCAGCCAGGAATGGGGGCGGCAGGCAGGGAGGGAAAGAGGAGCCACGCATCTCCCCCGGGAAAAACTCCAAGAAACCCCACCCTGGGTTCTGCTTCTGCTTCGCTCTCGTTTCCATTTGGGGGGGCAGTGTGGGAAAAGTTTCCAGAGTGTCGACCCTGGCTGGGGGGAGGAATCCCAGCACCTTTGTCTTTTGCGCTGGGTACAGCTCGCCCCCCCCAGAAAAGCACCGCCTTGCAGCCTCCCGGCCCTTCCGCAGCACCCCCCTCCATGGCGAGTGGGGCAGGGGCCGTGGCGAGGAGGGGGCCTGCCCCCCATGCTGCCGCCCCCCCAAGCTGGCCCATCAGATGGGAGGTTCTCCTGGTAGCGGAGGAGGGGAGCGATTTCAGTCCCTTCTGAACAGGGGGCAGGAGGACGCAAGCACATGGCTCGCGCACCACCACCGAGGAGGGAATGGAGCCTAAGATCATCAGAAATACGTATTTTCCGATAGGCGACCCCTGTGAAAGGGTCGTTTGACCCCCAAAGGTGTCCCGACCCACAGGTTGAGAACCACTGGTTTAAAGTAAGAGAAGAAACACAGTTCCAGATATGTATCCGATGGAGGCAAGAAGAACATGTGCCCCAGACACCAATGTTGGGGGGGGGTGCAAAAAAGCAGTGCCGGAAGCAGCAGAGGAAGAGGCAGCGGAGGCGGCAGCCCTGGAGGTAGGGGTACAGCTTCCATGCTTGCCCTAGGTGCTGTTTATGCTAGTTCTGCAAAGTTCTTTCAGGCACAGAACCTCCAACACCACCAAATAGTCCTCATTCTGGACTAAAGGAAGAACTTTTCTCAGCATTTGGGGATTAAACATCAAGTGTTTCATCGGCTGCCTGGAAGAGCTATCAGTGATCAAATACAATGTTGCCTCGAACAAAATGTCTCATTTTTATTTTGGTGGTGACCATTCACATGTTCAGCTGTACTTCATTAACTGACCTGTGAACCAGACTTTAGAGATTTTGTGGAAGAGAGTCAAAGGGTGAGCAGATTAAATGACCAGGTAGATTTTCCAAACTTCCTACCTACTATTTCAGTATCCATGGCAAAAGGTGTCATGATAGGCCACGTTTAGGAAAGGGGAAAGGTAATTAACAGAGACAGAAAGGAGGGAGAACCATCCTTCTGGTGTAGAGCTCTAGTCCAAGATATTTTGCAGCCTGGGACAATAAAAGAGATGGGGCCTCCCTCTCCAAATCCATGTGGAGAAGTTAACTAAATTGGTAGCTGAAGTTTCTTTCCACACTGTCAATGAAACAGCATCTTCAGCTGCACCTGAGGCTATATTAGGAGGCCCAGAACAGACTGAGTACACAATTCAGTCTTCAAAAAGAGGAGAACAGCCAGATGTTGGAGAAGCTGAGGAGCCACTGATACCCCCCCCATCTGCTGCCTGAGGCAGTTACTTCACTCTGCTACTTGTAGGGATGGACCCTACCTTACTGACTTTTTAATTAGTCCAATGTCAGTGTGATGTAGTGGTCTGAGCGGTGGACTACAGCCCTGGAGACCAGGGTTTGATTCCCAGCTCAGCCATGGGCTCGGCCATGGCACCAAATGACCTTGGGTGCATCGCACACTCTCAGTTCCAGAAAACCCTACGATAGGGTCAACATAAGTCAGAAACAACTTGAAGGCAGACAGCAACAACATGAAGAGAACAGACACACTATTTATCTAAGTTTTCTAGCTGCAAAGCCACAGATACACAACGATACGCTCCAAAAGCTGTACAGCCTCAAAATAATCCCCCAGGGCAACAGTAAAAATAGCAGACTATCAAAAACAGGGAGAGGGAGCAATCAGAGCTTGGTTATGCAAATGGAGAGTCAAGGTATACCTCAAAACTTAACTATCACTTCAGTAATACCCAGATTGAGTGAATTTGATCACTCAGATGAACCTATTGCAGAGATCTGTGCACTGCATATTGGTAGGACGCCCCCCAAGCCAACTTGCTTCCAGTCTCACTAGACTGTGTAAGAATTTTCTCCTCAAAGTTAGTTCATGAATCCAGAATCCAACAAGATGTGTGGGGAACTGGATGTATTCAAAACATATGTTTGTACTGATCTGATATAAAGGGGGAGCCGGAGAATGGCTTCTGTTTTAGAATAATAAGGACAGCACACAAAGGAGAAGATCTTCCCTTGACCTACTGTAGTTTTGAAGCAGTTCCACCTCCAACTCAGCTCCAATAACAAGAATGAGCCAGACAAGGAGAACTATAAGCTTAAAGCAACAGAGGGCAAAGAGGGAAGATGAGCAGAGGTAGGTTTCATTCTCTTCTCTGCTTGCTCCATTTTGTGTAAAGGGTAGAATTCCCCTGCCACACATACATACATAGAGCCAGTATGGTGTACTGCAGTGGTTCTTAACCTTTTCTTTACTGGGGACTTCCTGTAAATATAATTTGTTGCTAGAGACTCCCAAGACTTAACTCAAGTTTTAGTTATTTAAATTAATATAGAAATATTAAAATATTTATTTATTAAAGGCTTCTGGAGGCTAGGATTCAAATCCCTGCTCAGATACTGGGTGACCTTGGGCAAGTCCACAGCTGTTGGTATCCACCAACAGGGCTTTGTGGACCCCCCGCCATGGTCTCCGGACCCCAGGTTAAGAACCACAGGTGCAGTGCTTTGAGCATTGGACAACGACCCTGGAGACCAGGGTTTGATTCCCTGCTTGGCCATGGAAACCCACTGGGTGACCTTGGGTGCATCACACACTCTCAACCCCAGAAAACTCCGGGTTAGGGTCACCATAAGTCATAAACAACAACAATACACCTTTACATATGAAATGGAAACAAACATGTTGATTTGCATACACGTGGTTTTCCTGCACACCTAGAAGCTTCCAGAGAGCTGGTTCCTAGCAATACCAGTCAGAAGACATGTTGAAGGTATTCCATCATTCCTCACCAAATGGTTTGTAGTAAACAAATAAAATACACAGAAGAGTTGGTGGGAAAACGTATAAGGATTACAAACAAAAATGCCAGACCTTTCATAAAATTCTATGTTTAAAGCAGAACAATTGCTCAGTAAAAGGTGCATCTGGCAAAGTGGCCGTGCGCGCATGCGCACATACACACACAAACCATTTCCCCCTCAGCTGCTGGTCACTGAGTGCTGAGAAGTCATCCTGGAAAATCTGCGTGGGATAACTTGCCACTGGAGGCACCGTTGTGAATTCCCCCGTTTTGGAGCTGAGCTCTGCTGCTGAAAATGGGCCACAGCAGTCAACTCAGCTTCAGATTAACCCAGAGCTGAGAAATATCCACCCCTCCAGATGTTAATGAATCACATCTCCCATCATTCCTCACTATTGGCCAGGTTAACTTGGACTGATGGAAACCTAGGGTTCAAGACCACAGATTTTCCCAGCCTTGGGTTAAACTCTGTTTCTCTAAAAATAAATACCACCGCAGCATTAAAAAAAAAAAGTTTTCTTCAGAGTCACATGAGGGCTAGGAACAGACAGAAAACAACAAATATGCTGCAGAACTGGACATGCAACTAATCAACAAGTAATGTTCCCCCAAATAATTCCCAAGCTGGAGTGGCAGTATCCAGTCATTGCAAAGAGTTGGGCAAGAGGCCTTCTGTACTCAGCCTTAATTAAAGAAGGGACTTGGTACAGTGTTCACATTGTGATATGCGAGCAATCTTTCTGAAATGTTATACCACTTAAGTGCATGTGAGTGTGCAGCAGCTAGCCACATTCGTATATAACCAAATGCCCTGACTAACGTAATTCCCCTACGTTCCCTAAGGCCAAGCTAGAATAATAAAGAATTTGAACTGTCTTGTCCAATTCTTACATTATTCTGCTTCCTGAGCTCAAACAGACCTAAGTGTGCCCTGTGTCCCTCCCTCCCTCACATGCTTTCCTGAAGCCTCCTTGCCCTGCCTCTCCTCTCTTCCCTAGTTACTTCTGCTGTCTCTCGTTGACCCCCTCATGGGTGCTTCCTGTTAGGAAGCTTTTGCAGCCAATACTCAACTGTTTCAATTTGAAAATGTGTTGCATCCAAAACCATCCCTCCTGGTACCTGAACCCCATTTGTGGTCACGCTATTCAGATTTCAGATTCTGGAAGCTAAATAGAGCTTTTATGGCTCTACCTGGCACTTATCCAAAGCCAAATGTAGAGCCCTAGTATTTACGCCATTCAGAATAGAGGAAATATGACAGTTTGAGGAGCGGGGCTTAGGAGGCAGCTCACAAAACTGTCTTTAATAAACTTGGGCTTAATGTCATTGTCCCCGGAGGGCCCAAAATCATGAGGTTGGTTTAACAATTGCAGGAGTTCAAGCGTTCCTTGGGTTTTCTCCGTCTACGCTCTCTGGTTTCCCAATTCTTGGGGTCATGTTGCAATTATTCCAAAATGTACTGTGAAGTCAGGAGGTTTGGAAACTTCCCTTTTGAAAAGCTACTTTTATTCCTCTTCTTTTTCCTGAATTTGCAAAGAGGTGGTGGGGTGGGGAGCTGAATAATTTCCCCATTGCCTTTCTGGCAAAAATAAAACAAACTGGAATGAGCAACTTTAGACATAATGGACTAACTTCAAGTAGGTCTTGATCAGCAGTCTCCATCCTGCTTCCCTTTTCTCCATTTCCAGTGAAGGCGAGTGCAGACAATGGGCACCTCTCATGCTCTGTAGACACAGGTCCCCCAAAATGGGATGGCTTGCATGTTAAGCACAGATGCTGGAAGCAGAGAAGCCACATATCCAATCTGACAGAGGTAGGGCAGTCAAAGACCATTCTTCTATATGCAAGCATTGCCTTTTTCAAAGGTGGGCAGCCAATGGCCCCCAGAAAGGGCAGATGATGGCACCCTACAGAGTCTCCAAAACAGACTCCCCCTCCTACCCGCTTTTTGCACTTGTGCAAGCAGCCCTGTTGGAGGGCTGGATTAGCACTATGGCAGATCAGATTTGGTAATGCTGCTGACCCAAGAATAGCTGCCCCCCTGGGATCAGAGCCAGTCCCTTCCAGGCCAAAGGGAGCAGCACTGGGAATCCTTCACTCTTTTGTCCCAGTTGGCATGACCGAAGCTGGAATCTCAGAAACAGTGACCAGAATGCTGTACAGGTCTCTC